>JAHTLZ010000254.1:80440-99638 GCA_023846285.1 Phrynocephalus versicolor | reverse complement strand
CACACACACACACACACACACACACACACACACACACACACACACACCGGTATTCTTCTGTGAGCGGAAGGATCCATTAGTAAGAGATAGATATCCTGAACCCTATCTTTTATTGCTTGCTCCTTCTGTCGGTCTCCGCTGAAGGTCAAGTGGTGCATCCTTGTGATGGTGCGAAAAACCCTGCAAGCAGATCCTGGGAGGGTTCCTTTTCCCCACCCACCCCCAGTAGCTTTGACAAGCCTGCTAGCTCTCCATGCCCCCCCCCTCAGCCCTTTCTCTGCCTCTGGAGCAGCTGCTGCAAGTGGGGGGGGGGACTCTGGGGAGTAGAGATGGGCACGAAACGAACAATTTTTGTTTCCGTTTCTCTTTTTTTAGTTCGTTACGTAACGAAACGACAAACGAATTTTGTCTCCAAAATGAAACAAAACGAACAGGAACACCGGAAATTTTGTTGTGCGTTTCGTTTCCATTACTGCAATATGAGTCAATTGCTTAAAATCCTAAAAACAATCACAAAAAATTGAAATAAATGGTAATGAAATGATAACAAACGAACGAAAACCAAAAATGATTTTTTTTGCAAAAATTCGCGAAAAACTGAAACGAACCGAAACGGACCTTCCAAATGACAAACGACAAACGAAATGCCATTTTTTTTATTCATGCCCATCTCTACTGGGGAGGGAAGACCTGCCACTTGTCTGTCACTCCAAGAGCTCCGTATTGCATAGGCGGGAGGCTGAAGAGAGAACCCCTACGCGGGAATGGCTGCCCCCTTCCTGCCTGAGCACTGGCTCTGGGGTGAGCTGGGCTGGGCTCCAGTTCAGTCTCCACACTTTTCCACAAAGGCTGCGCCAAAGGATGGGGGGTGAGCCTTCTTTCCCTGGGACTATCATAAATATCTTCTTTCAGGCATTTGACCATATCTTTCTTCAGCCATTTAGAATGCAAAGAACTCAATTACATGTTATATACACTGTATATATATATACAGTGGTACCTTGTATAAAGGAACTAATTCGTTCTAAATGAAATTATGTTAAGCAAATTTTCCTTTATACAAATTTCCCATAGGAATGCATTGAAAAGAGTAATCCCATTTTTATGTTGTACAGATTCTCCCCATAGGCGATTGTGTTAAGCAAATTTCCCCTATCTCCAGAATTTTTTATGTTGTACAGATTTTATGTTACACAGTTTGTAATACAAGGGTCCACTGTATATAATCAATCAGGAGGATTGGAGAGATTTGTCCATTCATGCTCAGGGTTCTCAGCACTTCACTGGAGAAGGTTTTGGGCCTGACTCACCCTGGTTGTTGCGCCAGATTGGCTTTGGGCAAGGAAGACACATTCCACTCTCATTCCGAAGGATTCCTTGAACCTCTACCAGCCACCTCAGTTGGACGGAAGTCCCTTTGGGCTTAGGAATTTCACACAGAAGGGGGCCTCAGGCTGCACATGCAGGCCGACCACCCACCCCTGCTTGCAGCTGCGGCTGCGAGGAGGTTGGGCCATCCCTTCCGACTCACACCCGGCATGCAACCTCTGGAAGGTCCTCCCATGGCCACCCTTGGTCAGGTCCGGAGAACATCAACCCTCTGGCCACTTTTCCCAGCCTCATCGTCCTTTGCAGAATGGTCCAAGCCCGTTTTAGTCCCAGTGCTCATAAAGGTCTAGTCAGCCGTCCTTCCGCGCCAGATCGAGCTGGTCAAGCATGCCTGGCCTCCAGCTGCCCCTTTCCACCCAGGAGGACTCCACTGCCAGGCCCATTCTCACCAGGTTGGATGTCTTCTTCACAGGTCCCACAGCCTAGAAGGCTCACCGAAAGCAACCCGGCAGGAAGATGCTGCAAGGCCGCTGGATTTCAAGGTGCCGGGGACAGAGGCTTTCCTACTCAACTTCCCCCCCCCCCACACACACACATACACATACACAATTCTTCTTTGTTCCCAGACTGTGTGTCAATGGCTGTACGGTTGGTTCCCCAAATAAACGTGTCTTTAGCGTGCTGTGTCTTTAGAGCTGTGCTCCATCCGTGGGTTTGACCCGGCCATCCCTTGGTCCCTTGCCGTGGCCCCCCCCCCCCGCGCCTCCTTCCAGGGGGTCCGGGGAGCCATTTGCCCACTCTGGCATGTCCACTCTGACCACCACCGCCACCCGGCTCTCAGCTTTTGGCCCACAGGCTCATTTGGACACCACCTCACGCATGCCCCCCCCTCCTTGGCCCTTGTCTCTGGCTGCTGGGCCTTGGGGGCGCTTCAGGAGGTCCGTCTGTCCGTCTTGCCCTGTTTCTTAGGTTTTCCCCCCCTTCCTCCCTGCCCCCCTCCTCTCTTGACCCAAAAGCGTGCATTTGGACAGGGCTGAGAAGACCCTGTTTTCTTTCAACCCTCGACCCCACCCCACCTTCACCCCCCCCAACGCTCCCCCTGTGCTGGAGCCAAGGGTGAGCGGGCGGGCGAGGGGGGGGCAACGGGAGCCCGGCTCCGACTCCTCCTCGCCCCACCGAAGCTTCTTGGCGGCGGCTGAGGGGGGGGGGCGGGAGGAGGGCGGGGCCCCTCCTCTTCCTCGCTATGCCGGGAGAGCTTCATCAGTGAGTTGTTGTCTTTGGGTCCCTTGCCGTGGTTCCGCCGCCGAAGGGCCGGGAGGGGTAGTGGCTGGAGCGCCAACAGGGGGCTCCGGAGACGTCCACACGTGTGTGTGTGTGTGTGTGTGTGAGAGAGAGAGAGAGAGAGAGAGAGAGCAAATGCACCAAAGAAAAGACGGGGTGGGGTGGGGGGCGTGAAGGAAGCCCCGTTGGGGGGGTGCCGGGGGAGCCCCTTTCGACCGCGGGGGCAGCTGGACATCTCCGCGAACCACCCGTGCTTGTCCAGAGAAGTGGCGGTGGCGGGGGGGACTACAATTCCCAGAATCCACGGACTGCCCGCTCCGGCCTCCCTTGGTTTCTGAGGCCAGGGCGCCCCCGCGGGGCCTAAGGCAGGCGTTGCAACCTGGCCGCCGCCGCCTTGCGCGCTTGGCTTTGATGATGAACTTCGCCGGTCCTCTTTTTTTTTTTTTTTGCGCCCCCCCCTGTGTCCTCCAGCGGGAAATCGGGGCGGGGGGAGGCCCGCCGAAAGGCCCCGGATGGGGGAGAGGCTCAGCCTCCCATCGTGCGGATCTCTCTGGAAGTTGAGTCATGGCTACTGGACTCAACTTCCAGATAAACTCACCTGGATGACTGAGAATCTTCACAGACATCGTGCGGATCCTTCTCCACCCCCCCCCCGGCCAGTGGCTTCTTCTGGGTGCTTGAAAAAGCAAAGGGTGAGGGTGGGGTGGGACCCCCGGCGGCTGCCGTGCCATGGGGGGTGGGAGGTATAAAGGTGACCCGGGGCCACCACCTCCGGGATCAGCCCTTCCCTCCGGTGCAAAGCGTCGCTATGCCAGCCGGACTGAGCGGGTGCCTGATGGAAGGGGGGGGGGGAGAAAGGGGAGCCATGCAAAGGGGACACTCCCCCCCCCAACTACTCCCTGGAGAGCCAAGCTACTCCGGAGTGGTCCGGGCGGGGAAGGGTGCAAATCCGGTGGTTGGAGAAGCCACAGGAGGAGGGGGGGGTCTACCACGACGGCTTCCCTTTGACTCCAAAGGCCTGGTACCAACCTGTTTGCTGGTGATGGCTGGGAAGAGGGATTCGGAAGGGTTCCTTCGGGATCCACCCAGCCAGTGGACCCTTGCCCCTGGCTCACTGTGATTAGTGGCCAGCCACCTGTGGCCAGCTGCAGCTCTCCAGGGTCATGATGGCCCACCCGCTCGTGCCTCAGCAACCGCCAGGCGGCACGGCGGGCTGGGACCCTGCCCGGGCAGCAGTATCTCGCCAGAGGGAATGGCAGGCAGGTGGGGGCGTCTGATGGCAGTCTCACCTTTCCCCACCGCCTTGGAAAACCAGGCAGCTGGGGGGAGGAGGATTGACAAGCCACTGTGGGGCGCTCAGGCTGACTTGCAGGCGTGTCCCCAGCACACTGTGGAAGCCCCCCCCCCCATTCCCACCCTGGCCGCCCTTTGATGGCCTCTTCCTCTTCTCATATGGGGGGGGGGACACCAGAGCCTGTCAGAAGTGGAGAAAGGAGACCCTTCCTCCACCCCCGGGCCCTTTCTCCCTTGTTTAATCCAACACACACACACAGGGTGGGGTGGAGGGGAGAAGTGAGCAGGGCTGCGGGCGGGGGGGGGTAGTGGACCCGCAGTGCAATCCGTGGCACAAAGCAGGCTGAGTTCAAAGCTGCCCGCCCAACTCCAGCCCTGGCCTGGACTCAGCCGCTCAGCCATGCGTGCCTGTGCCCACACCACCTTCTCCGCTTCTTGTTTTGGTATGTATACCATCAACACTTTATAAGAGATAAGCTTGCAACAGCTGCAAAGAAATGTGGCCCATTTCTAATTTTGGCATCTGATTTGTCGAGATGGAACTGATTTGTCTGTTGTCAAATCAAGGTGGAATTAACCTTTGACAGTGGAAAAACGGGTGTGTAGGGGAGATGGGGGGTGGTGGGGGGGTAGAGGATGTGTTCCTTTGGCTCTTTTGACTTTGACATTGGGCATTACACAGACCCAGTGCCTTAAAGACTTTTAAAACATAGACACTTATCTCTCCTAAAAGTTGATCAATGGAAATGTGTTTGCATGCAGCCTCAATTTTGTAATTACGTATCCTTTAATAAGACCTTTTTTGTCTGCTTAATCCTTTAATGGGAACTCTATAATTTAAAACTGATCCTCTGCCCTGTTTTAGCAGTTTGGTGACTTTTTTCAAACGTCATACTACATCTTGCAAACTGATTTTCCAGGATAGCTCATCCGAAATGTGGCAACCATGAAATACCACCTTCAAAAAGAAGGGCATTTGGCAGCAAAGTTAGCCAGAAGCTCCGAAGTGGCAGACAAAGCCGGCCCTGACATAGGGCAGAACGAGGCGGATGCCTCGAGCCACAAACGGTTACAAGCCGTGGGGGCTGGGGCCAGTGTAGGTCCCGGGGGGTGCTGCTCTCTGGGGTCTTTCTCATCCATGCCTGCCTTGCCTTCACTGGCCACCCTGTTGCCTCCCTTGACACTTGCTCCCTTATTGCATGGCTCCTGGTTCCAGCCACACATAAGAGCATAAGAAGAGCCATCCTGCTGGATCAGGCCAATGGCCCATCTAGTCCAGCTTCCAGTATTTCACAGTGGCCCCACCAGATGCGTTTGGGAGCGCACGAGACTAGATATCTGTCTCCTGATCCCACTCCCCTGCCTCTGGCCTTTCAAGTACCCTGGTTTTAAGCCTGGAGATTACACATCTCCATCATGGTTTGTAACCTGGGATGGACTTTTCCTCCAGGAATCTGTCCAAACCCCTTTTGAAGGCATCCAGGCCAGATGCCATCACCACATCCTGTGGCAGGGAGTTCCACAGACTAACAACACGCTGGGTAAAAAAATATATTTCCTTTTGTCTGTTCTCACTCTCCCAGCCCTCAATTTGAGTGTATGTCCCCTAGTTCTGGTATTTTGTGAGAGGGAGAAGAGCTTCCCTCTATCCACTTTACTCATGCCCTGCATTATTTTGTATGTCTCAATCATGTCCCCCCTCAGGCACCTTTTTTCCAGACTAAAGAGCCCCAAATGTTTTAACCTTTCCTCATAAGGGAGGTGCCCCAGCCCAGTAATAATTTTATTCACTCTCTTCTGCACCTTTTCCAGTTCCACTATATCTTTTTTGAGATGCAGTGACCAGAATTGTACACAATACTCCAGGTGTGGCCTTACTACTGTTTTGTACAATGGCATTATAACGTTGGCTGTTTTATTTTCAATATCCTTTTTGATAATCTCTTACACACGAGTGCCCTTGGCCACCCACTGTGGGTGGAAGCAAGCCAACCCACATCAACCCTCATCAACAGAAGCATAATGTCTAGGGAAGTGATAGTGCCACACTATTCTGCTCTGGTCGGACCCCACCTGGAGTCCTGTGTCCAGTTCTGTGCGCCTCAGTTTAAAAGGGATGTTGACAACCTTGAGCGGGTGCGAAGGAGGGCGACCAGGATGGCTGATGGTCTGGAGGAAATGTCTTATGAGGAATGGCTTAGGGAACTGGGAATGTTTAGCCTTTCAAAAAGAAGGCTAAGGGGGGATATGATAGCTATGTTTAAATATTTGAAAGGATGTCACACTGAAGAGGGAACAGGTTTGTTTTCCATGGCTTCAGAGACTAGGACTCGGGGCAATGGTTTCAAACTACAGGAAAAGAGATTCCATTTGAACATTCGGAAGAACTTCATGACAGTTAGAGCTGTTCGGCAGTGGAATAATATGCTGCCACAGAGGGTGGTGGAGTCTCCTTCTTTGGAGATTTTTAAGCAGAGGCTGGATGGCCATTTGTCAAAAATATTATGATGGGGGTTTTTGCATGGCAGGGGGTTGCACTAGATGGCCCTTGAGGTCTCTTCCAACTCTATGATTCTATGATTCTATTATTCTAAACCCTTTTGTAGGACACGGAGGAAAGGCAAGGGGGAAACGGGTGGACAGACACGAGGACCGCAGAAGAAGTTGGGCCAGCAGGCTTTGTGCTATTACTATTACTGTCGTCCCCCACCCTTTCGTGGTTCATATACTGCGGTCCCGGTATATCACGGGTCCGCAGTATAGGGAAAAAAGTCCCCCTGGGGTAAGGAGGAAAGGCCTTCCCAGGACTGTCAGAGGCCCCAAAAGTGCTTCCCGCAAACCGGAAGTGACTTCCGGTAAACCAGAAGTGACCTCCAGATCATTAGAAAGCACGTTTGGGGCCTGTGGGGGACCGGAGAGCCCCTCGCAGGCCCATTTGGGGCACTGCCAGGCCTGGGGTAAGTACAAGAGCCCCCAGACAGCCCGCCCAGTCCCGACCTGACCCAGCATCCACATATTGCGGATTTTCAATTATTGCGGGTCGGGTCGGGTCCCTAACCCCTGCAATAGGTGGGGGGTTACTGTATTATTATTTATTAGATTTATATACTGCTATCTGGCAAAAAGCCATTCTGGACAGTTTACAACATAAAGCAAACTGTTACAATATACAAACACAAGAATATACAGTAATAGAAAACAAAAACATTGCTAAGATACCTTTGGGAATAAAAACTTCTTCAAAGGCTATCAGAAAAGAGAAGCACCACGAAGAAGCCCAGTTGAAAACCGGAGCAGGGATGGCCGAAGGTTGCCAACCCTCTGGCTGGCTTCTCACATTTACCCGCCTTCCGTCTTCCTGAACCTGTTACGACTTGCACCGTGCTGCTGTGTGGTACCTAGTACAGAATGGGGTACGGAATAAATGCTGTTAGCATAAATGGTGCTGGTGATGCCAAAGCTGTAAAAATTGACAGACCAGCTAGCTCTGAAGGCGTCCTGGCCCCTGGGCCGTCTCCCCCCACCCACTGCCCGCTTTTTAAAGCCTTCCCTGTCCATGTTCCTCTGCCTTGCGCTTTGCAATTTGCTAACTTCTGTGAGGGGCGAGCAAGGGTGTCTCTTGGTTTACAGAAAGCATCTCCCTTTGGGTTCTTCCACACTTTGCTTGTTCCAAAAACCTACAAAGCACACCCTCCCACCACCACCACCACCCCAAGACACTTCTCACACACACACACTCCTTCACACTTTTTGTGGGCTCAGCAAAGCACAGCGTTTCCAGCCCTCGGGCTCCTGACCGGGCAGCTTCTTGGTGAGGGTTGCCACGCTTGAGCGGCCTCCAAGCCCTTAGGCAGGCCTGGCCCGCCATTCTTCAGATGGCTCTCAAAAAGCAAGCCAGACATGAACACCAGAGCAGGTGGTGGCAGCAGAGCAGAAAGGCAAAATACAGCAAGGATTGGGAGGGGGGCACACACTGCATACTCCTTGCGCTACACAGAGAGACAGACTAGTCCCCAGAATAAACCAAGAAGAACTAGGGTTCCAGTTCAGTAGAAGTAGGTGCCTTTTGCAGAAAATGGCACAGGAAAATTTATAAGTTCAGAAGCAAAACTGGGAATGATTAAGAATGTAAGGACCGTCTTGCTGGAAGAGGCCACAGCCCATCCAGTCCAGCATTCTGTCTCACACAGCGGCTCACCATTTGGTTCAGGGTATTTCCCAAGCAGATGTCTTCACCTGCTTATGATTCCCCGCAAGTGGCTTTGAGAGATATTCTTCCTATCTCTCCAACCTAGAGGTTGTCCTTAGGCATCCATAATGATAGCCATGGATGCCCTTGTTCTCCATGAACCTGTCCAATCCTTTCCTTAAAGCTGCCAAGGCTGACAGCTGTCACCGCTTCTTCTGGCAGGGAGTTCCACAGACCAGTGATCCTCTAGGTGAAAAAGTACTTTCTTTTATTTGTTTGACTCTAGCACCCAAAAGTTTCATGGGGTGCCTCCTAGTTCTAGTGTTGTGTGACTGCGAAAACAGTATTTCCTTATCTACTTTGCCCACACTGTGTATGATTTTATAAACTTCAATCAGGTCACCTCTTACGTGCCATCATTCAAGAGAGTGAAGAGGCCCAGCCATTGTTGCAGCCTCAGATGGTAAGGAAGGTGTTCCGGTCCCCGAATCATTCTGATTCTGACCGTTGGAGCAGAACTGCAGGACCGTTGGCTCTGGTGAGGGAGGCAAAGACCTGGCAGGCTGCGGGCTTGTCCCACTGTCGGCTGCCCAGGTGAGCAGGGGGTCACGGGGAGGTGCCCAAACATTCTCCCTTTTTCAAACTCCAGCTTGGCCTGGAGTGGCTTTAAAAGTCCGGTCACCTTGAACAAGAGGCCAATCCTCTAGCAGTGCTTCAAAAGCAGAGGGCTGGGATTTCCTCTGTAAAGAGAAACCATGGTCGGCCGGTGGGTGGGGGGGGGGGGGGGTCGAGAGTCTTCCTCTTGGACAGAATCCCTTGAACCTTCCTCCCAGTTCTTCCTGGCTTCTCCAAGAGTGGTTACACACGCACATGCGCGCACACGCACACACCTCTGGTCATTCACTTGAAGGATGCACTGTTTTGTGGGAATATGGCATTCTGAAAGAAGGCGAGGGAAAACCTCGAAGATTAATAGACATTTATTCTATGGAGGGGAGGTATAAGCAGAAGAAGCCCTTATGAACCCTAGGCCATGGCCAGGAATTTGCTCCTCACAGGAAGACCAGGGAGTCCAGACCACATAAATCGGGGTGATGCTTTACTGGACGATGCCAGCTGGGGCAGGAGTCCTCTTGGGTGCACAATGCATTCAGACGGAAGAAGAGGGAAGTCCTTCTTGGTCCTAATCATTCCATAGTCATGAGTCAACTTCCAGATAAACTCACCTGAATGACTGAGAGTCTTCACAGACAAATGTATTTACTGTATTTTAATTGGATTTTATTTATAGCTGTATCTTTTTAGCATTTTATTTTATGACTATTTTTGTAAACTGACCAGGTAGTGCAGTTTGCGGTAGCTCATTCTGTTCAAGTCAAGCCCAAGTGGTCCCTCAGCCTGGCCCAGGGCACCAAAGCCATATGGGTGTCTTTGGCCACCAAACTAAACTGTCCACCAAATGCTCCTTGCTGAGAAATAAGCCCTCAGCAAGTCAAGAGATCAAATACTACAAGAAAGCCCAACTGGATCCAGGGGCCGATTGAATTTTCGCGAGCGAGTGTTTTCTTTGCAGGATGCAAGGTCTGGAGTGACAGGCGGTGCCTTGGGACATCTTGGCACCTCCAGCTCACTGGGCGACCAAAGAAAGACCATCTGAGCTTGACCAGCCTCAGAGGACTTGCATTGGAAGGAGAACCAGGGAAGGAAAGACCTCAGGGCGCTGCTTTGCCTCCCAGGGCACAGAAAAGGCAGCTCCTAAGAAACAAAAAGAAACCCCACACAAAGGAGGCCCCAAAGCCAGGATGCTGTTTGCCACAAGGCTTTCCTTGGGACGTTTATAAACAGAACATGCCCTCCCCTCCCCCCCCCCAAAAAAAATAAATGCTCCCTGGTAATAGGGGCTTCTCATCAGGGAGGCTGGTGCACCGCCTTGGCTGCAGTGGTTCGCCATCCTGAAGGAGTGGGCAGCCCTTCGCAAAAGCTGATGCCCAGGTCAGCTCTAGCAGTGTTCCAGGGGCCACAAGAGGCCCCGCCCCACCCAAATCGCAGCCAAGAGCCACTCGGAGACGAGCCTCCCTTTCATTGCTTGCAAAAACCTTCTTTGGCTGTTACCCCACATCCACTTGAGTTGCTCTAGGAAGTGTTCTGAGATGCGGATCTTAAAATTGTTCCCCCACGGCCATTGCACTTTAAGCAAAATAAAGTGTGACCACGCCCCCTGAAGCGTGACTCAGCAGCGCATCTTCCTTCTACCTGGCCTTGGGGTGGTGGAATCCTTGTTGCTGTTCCATTGCTGTTTTTAAAACTGGCGCACGGGCCCATAGGGTACCATTTAATTTCTGCAGCATAACTGTTCCATTGCCATGGAGCCCCCTAGTGGCACTACTTGGAGCAGCCACAGGACAGTAAATGCACAGTACGAGAAACCACTATGTATGGAAAGAAGCCAAAAAAGATGCATTCGAAGTCTGACCAATGACAAATGAAAACTGATACACTGATATTTATTTATTTATTTATTTGTTTATTTGTTTGTTTGTTTGTATACCACCCAACACTGGGCGGTTGTTATACCTACCTATCGGATTTTAATTAAAAAAAAAAGTGTTGTGGGAAACCAAAACAAAATGCACTTTGATGCGGACCCTGTCCATGGGGTCACAGAAGTTATGTAACAATACCCTTGGGGGCACAGGAAACAGCAACAAAACCAAGTGACCGCAACAAGATTTATTACACATTTTTGTTTGTTGTGCTACAAAGTGGTCGTGGGGCAGCAGCAGCAGGTTCTCCATATCCTGAGGCAGTGGAGTCCTTCTATGGACGAGGTGGGTAGAAATAATTTGCCCTTGGCTTGCTTGGCGATGCGTTAAGGCAGAAGCAGAACCTTCTTGCGATGAATGGGGGGGGGGGAAGCAAGGCAGACCCTGATACACACCATCACACGGAACAATTCTGCGCACCATCTTGACTCTCGGTGTAAAATACACATTGCGGTCTTTCTGTGCAAATATTCTTACTTTATGTAAGACATTGGGAAAGAAGTGAGCTTTCCCACACTTGATTTGCATCTTTCCTTGAGAGCAGTTCCCTAAAGGAGGCAAATACACCTTGTTAACCAAGTTGCCTTTAAAGTAAACCACAGTTTACTTAAAGCAAAAGCTGCTTTAAGAAAAAACAAGAGCCTTCCTTTTACTGGAGAAACTGTAAAAGCTTATCTGGGCAATGCAACCACCAGATTTGAGGAGACAAACTGTTATGCCTTTGACGGTTGTTTCCAGCACTCCGTACGCAACACCAGATACTCCTGGCATAGGGAGGGACGTGGGAAGGGAGGGTGGCCCTGTGGTGACCAAAGGATCGGAAATAGGAAGGGACGACCCAAGCTGGGTTCTGTCTGGGGTGGGTTGGGGCAGGAAGAAGCAGCAGAGGGAGGCCAGCTGCCAGGCCAGCCATCTCGGTCCATGCAGCCTGGATACCGCTACTCCTTGGCCTGGTGGGCACTTTCCTCCTCCGCGTCGAGTCGCAAGGACACCGAGGGAAGAGCAGCATGGGCAATTCCACCCAGCTATAGGTGGGGAACAGTCTAAATGGCAATGTTGGTGGATGCTGGGGCCTTTTCGTGTGAAAACAGGCATGCAATAAGAATGCTTTCTCTTTAAATTGCAGATACCCTGCAGTCGATAGCAAAGTGTACTGCTGATACAATGCCCCATAATGCTTAAAGCACTCTCTGGGCAGTTTACAGAGAATTGTGCAGGCTACACATTGCCCTCACCCACTGCAAGCTGAGTACTCATAGAAGGCAGAGTCAAAGATGAGCTGGCTAGAATTAGACCCCGGGTCATGATCCCAGTTACAGCTGCAGGAACCCTTGGGCCACCAGGCTCATGAGAAGTAGGTGACTGTGCTTTCAGCCTGCCTGGGCAAGGCGGTGCAAGTGGGTGGGTGGGGAATGCCGGTGTCCTTGAATGGGCTCTGAGAAAAATGTGGATGTTTCTGGAGATTCAGTGACACACAAATGCCAGCTTAGTTATGCGTGTCCAAAAAAAGGGGTACAGAGTAAATTAGGATCCATTCTATATGTGTTCTTATTTGGACGCCTACTGGGGCAGGGGGGAGAGGGGAATGACCCTGAGCAGCCCTAGCAGAGATGCAAAATCAACAATGCCTTTTTGAAAATACGTATAGATATAACTTAAGGAGAATTACCCTGCACTCAGTGGAGGAAAGAGTCAGCAGGTGGCCTTTGCTGACGCTGTTGTCCGGGGGGGGGGGGGGGCTGCTCAATGCTGACACAACTTCAGTCCCTCACCTGCCTCGGGCTCCTTGGCAGACAGCCCGCCCACCCCCCAGGTGGAAAACGCCTTCGAAAGAAGGGCAGGCAGGCACCCTAAAAAGGAGTTCTGGTTCCATCCTGGAGCACATCAGATATGACCATAAGGCTTTGGAACCGCAGGGGGCCACGGCCAGCCATGGCCTGGGTCAATTGACCAGGCCAGATTATTGTTCCAAGGCAGCACCCTGCATTCTGGAGGTGCGGGCATGCATCACATCAAAAACGTAGAGGGCCCACGTAACTTGGGGATGAAAGTACCTAGAAAGGATGTGGCCCTGTTGGTGTTTTCTTGGAAGTGGGTAAGGGATGCCAGGTGGAGGCAGGGAACTCTCGCTCGCTCGCTCTCTCCACCAGTACGTCCTGGCGCATGGGGGGAGGCGAAAAGCGCACAGGTCCAATGGGAGGCTTGGCAGAGAGGGTTTCTTCCCCTGGGTCTTGGGTTCAAATCCCGCCTGAGCCCTGGACTACCGAGATACCCTGTTGGACAAGCAGAACAAGACACCAGGCATCCCTTGAGCTCACAGAAGCAAGTGAGGGTCGCAAAGGCCTGGCTGGTGATCAGTCTTCCTGATCCGGTATCCACGTAATACTAGTTAACAAGAGATAACAGTTGTCCCCCACCCCCCACCCCCAAAGACAAAAACCCCTTAGCACACACTGACAGGTGTAGTGCCTGGCAGAGGGCCGGCGTGTGTCGGTGGGAAGGGGCAAGGAGGCCCACCCACCCACCCACCGTGTTGCAGGGCTTTGGGCTCCAGGGTTAAAACCGTGGACAAACATCCCACGTGCTGTTTGACAAGGCAACCTGCCAGTGTCGGACATCCATCAATGGGATGTCAAAGCTGGCCCAAGCCTGTGGGCATTGGGGGGGGGGCGGCGTGTGGGTCCTGAACGAGTGTGCACGGAGGGTGGGTGCCGGAGGTTGCTGAGGCAACAACTGCGGGTGACAAGGTGCGTCAGCCGCCTGTGAGCGCCTCAGGCAAGGTGCACCAGCCACAAGCCATGGAATGAGCTCCTGCCTGGGTGGGGTGGGGGTGGGGGACCTTGACTCGTTAACAAAGGTCACCCTGGAACTGCCCCTCCCTCCCTCCCCCCCCAATCCCTGCTTTTAAAACTTGGCTCCGCTCAGCTGGACGCGGAGACCCACTTGCTCCCTGCCTGCCACGCCATGAAATCCTCTGGGCTCATCCTCCTGCTGGTGGTGGCGGTGGTGCTCCTGGTGGCCAAACCCCCGTCAGCTAACACGCAGCCTGTGGCTAGAGGTGAGTGCAGGGCGGCCAATGTCTCAGGGAGGGGCTGGAGGTCCGTGGCAGGGAAGATCACCCTGTCCGTTGCTGCTGCCCACTTTGTCCTAGGGGAAAGAGCCAATGTGTCGCCTGCATACTGCAATTAAAAAACGGCAAACCACCCAGAGACTGCTTGGAGTGGGATGGGGCGGTATATAAGCAGAACACTTTTGCTTTACTTTCTTGTGCGTAATTTCCCTTCCTGCTGCCCTGTAGTCAGTCACGCTGGTGCCCTAGAACCGCCCTAAAACCTCCCTTCTCCCCCTCCATCCTGCCCCCCAACGCACCCAGGGACCCCTTTTTGCTTCCCCATCACCTTGTCAGGGCCCAGATTTCTCTGCAGGGAACACTGGGCTTGGCTTGTACCACGCTGTGAATGGAGGGAGGGAGGAGAAGAAGGGTCAGAAGAACCATGGCCTGGGTCCCTTGCCACCTCCCCCATTGAGCCCAGGGGTCCCATCCTGCTCCAAGGGCTGAGTGGGTCTCTCAGAATGGGACCATTCTCCATCCCTCTCTGCTGGGATGGGATCTGATGGGAGATTGAAGCCGAGAGCCTCTGCCTACCCAGCCAGTCCTCTCTGGCTACAGCCCTGAAGAAGGAAGGGCACCGATTCTAAAATGAACTGCAAAATGTGTTCAAACATCACTAACTCATCAGTTGATTCTTGTATGCCTCTGTGTCCCTGCTGAATAGGAATGGATTAATTTTTTTGTGATTTGGATTTGCCCAAAGGGCCTTTTTACACAACCCCTAAGATCCGCTGGTCCCTTAAATTCGGACCAGAGATTTTGAGGGTTTGTCGCTTTCCCTGCGTTCCCACCCCCTCTGTACTTCCTTGTTCTGTCTGCGTGAGGGGAGGGGTGGAAGTTGCTCCGAGCCCCCCTCACTTCCTGGTTCCTCTTAAAGGGGCGGGAGGCAAAAGAAGAAGAAGAAGAAGAAGAAGAAGCGAGGAGAGCCCGGCACTCTCCGCATCAAAATTTTTCACTCTCCCAGAGCAGGTACTTGAAAGGTGCTCTGGGTCGCGCTTAGGTGGGCGTGGTTGCACTTAATTATCTGTAAACTCCGGAGCTGGTGGAGAAACATTTTTAAGCTCCGGAGCTGGGAGCCATTTGCAGCGGAGCTTAGGGGTTGTGTATGAACGCCCTTTGTTGGGATATACAATGGCCCCCCAAGGCAGCCAGAGAGACCAACATTGCAGGGGGGGGGAGGGCTTCTCCTCTTCACTCCTTCCCAAGTCTGGTTGTGCCTGGATCCCTGATGCCTGAGCTATACCCCCACAAAGAGCCCCTCCCAAAGGTTTCCCCCAAGCCCTTCGAGACCCCCAAATCTTCGAGAAGCTTCCCCTGACTCTTCTTTGCGATTCCTCAAAGATGGATGAAGACTGGGTTTCCCCGACCTAAAAGGGCACTCTCCTGGCTTGGGGAGGGGGGGCGAGGTACTTTGTGGGTGTATAATTCAGATGTCTGAAATCCAAGACGTGCTAAAAATGGGGGGAGGGGTTGTAAAGGAGTGTTAGGAGCAGCTTCCCCGTCTTTTTAGTGTCTTTAGGTGCTGGGGGTGGATAGGTGGAATTTTAAAGGGGTTTAAAGTAAAAAAATGAATTTACAAATCAATTCATCAGTTTGTCAAAGAGCAAATGTAAATTCACTGTTTGTGATTCACTGACCTTGATGAATTGTGAGTCAAAACAAATCACATTTTTTTCTGATTCGTGGCCGTCTCTAGTCCTGAGCATGGCAGAACCTCATCTGTGCCACCAGTTTCTATCCCAGAGCTTTAATTGCACTCAATAATGAACATCAGGACCTCCAGCAGTGAGTGGGTTCGACAGTATTATGCGGCCTGTTGTGTAGATGATTGTGTTTTTAGGGAGTGTGGGATTTTCACAGGTTGGGGAGTGTTTTGGGGATTTTTTTTCTCTCTCTGTGTGTGGGTGTGTGTGTGTGTTGGGTCTGGTCTCTGGGTTTCTGGGAATTTCTTTGTATGCGTATACTGTGTATATACACACAATGGGCCTTTTCACATGACCCTTAAGATCTGCTGGCCACTTAAATTCGGACCAGAGATCTTGGGGGTTCGTTGCTCTTCCTGCGTCCCCACCCCTCCGCACTTCCTTGCTCCTGTCTGCGTGAGGGGAGGGAAGAAAAAAAAGAGGAAAAAATGCAGGCTCACCTCCAAAGCCACCCGGTAGCCCCATCGTCGTCCTGATTCCTTCTCTTAAAGGGGCGGGAGGCAAAAAAAAAAAAAAAAAACAGAAGCGAGGAGAGCCCAGCACTCACCAGATTACATCCGGATCTGGGGATTTTCACTCTCCCAGAGCAGGTACTTGAAAGGTGCTCTGGGTCGCGCTTAGGTGGGCGTGGTCGCACTTAATTTCCTGCAAACTCCGGAGCTGGTGGGGAAACAATTGTAAGCTCCAGAGCTGGCAGCCATTTGCGGTGGAGTTTAGGGGTCGTGTACAAATACCCAATGACACTTAATTTCTATTATTATATTATTTTGGGGCTTAAGTACTAAGGGGAACAGACAGCACTTTGGGTTGGAACCACGTGGGAAAAGCCAAGAGCACCAGCAGGCTGGCACTGCGACATCAACAGGGACAGCAAAGAGAGTGGTGGCTCCTTGTAGCCAGAGTGGGCTAAATCACCCACCTGAGGGTTACCCGAATGACGGAAGACCTCTGGAGAGGCACCTGCCTCTATAAGTGCGGTACAGTCGGGTGCCAAGAGAAGCATGCCCGCCTGTGAGATGCCACAGGATGCCTCCTGCCCGTATAATGTGGCCCATCCCCTTCTGAAAATTGATAGAGCAACTCAGAGGGGATGCTCAGTAGCTGGAGGGGGGGCATGGTATGTCGTGGGCTGCCCCGCGGGCCTGGGCAGGTGATACCCCCCCCCCCGAGTGTAAGGCGTGGTCCCTTCTGTGGGGGTCCAGAGGGAGTCAAGGCAGAGGCTTTTCAGATACTCCAGCTGCCCCCCCCGGGGGGGGGGATGCCCAGCCAGAGGGAGAAGGAAGCACCCACCACCCACCTCTCTTCTGAAGGGGAGTTTGGCTCCAGTGGCAGGCGATGCAAGAGGGCATCTGGAGGGAGTCCTGGCCTCTTTTCTGCCCCTTTGCCCCCTCCTCGGTCCCTCCCTCCCTCCCTCCCTCCTTCCCTGAGTCCAGGAAGACAAAAATAGCCTCTGCAAATTTAGATGTCTCCGGTGAACAGGGAGGGACCGTGAAGGGTATGAAAGTGAGCAAGGAGCCGCAGAAGGGGAAGGAGAGACAGGGAGAGTTGTGAAAACCCAGCGGGATCCCTTCCCTTCTACTTGCTTGCCCTGCCCTGCCCAAGCGGGCTCAGGAATGTGGTGGGACCAGCGGGAGGAGGGAGGGAGGGAGGCAAATTGGTCAGGCGGGCTCTTGAACACATGAACCGCTGCCGCCCAGGCAAAAGGCAAGGGCAGGCGGCACCCTTGGCTGCTGACCGGAAAGTCCACCAGACTACCAGGCAGGCAGGTGCCCCTTCCTCCCTGCAGGGCCATCTGGCTCTCTCCCGGACCGTAAGAGCCACTCCCAACGTGCAACGCTTCCAGGTGGGGGGCGAGGGGCAGGGGAGTGCCTCTTTTGGGGGCAGGCCCAGCAGGCAACCCAAAGCAACAACAAAGAAGGGGAAAAACCGAGAGGCCTGGACGAACAAAAGGAGGGGCAAAGCGGCCTTGGCAGACCTGGGGGAGGCTCTGAGGAACTTGGCAAGTCAGTGGCAGGACCACCCCGGGAGAGACAGGCGCCAACGGACAGGGAAAGGCAACGGCTGCGGCCCAGGATGGGGCCCAGGGCTAGGGTTAGGGCTTGCAAATCAGGAGCCACCAAACGCAGCTCCCTCCTCCACTGAGGACCCATGATTTTGGAAACGAGTCAAGTAGAGTAGCAGTGTTTTCCCCTGTATAGGACTCTATTTTTGTCTAAAATTGTTAGACTAAAAATTGAGGGTCATCTTATACACGGAAGTAAGCCGAGGGGAGAACCACACCATGGTGAAACTGTAATTTTGGGCTGGAGAACAGGGGTTCATCTTATCCATGGGGGCATCTTATAGATGGGGGGAATGTGGTCAGGTCTTCTTCTTGGGTCTGGATGCCTGCCTTGAGCAGAGGGTTGGGCCTGATGGCCTCACAGGCCCCATGGCTGTCTCTGCCTGTGTTTCTATGACCTTTGGGGGGGGGGTGCCGCTTGGTCAGCCCTGAGGTCCAATCCTGCCCTGAGGGGAGTTCCCGGGGAGCTCCGAGGCAGGGATGCGGCAAAGAGAAGAGGCCACCCTTGGGGCAGTCACACAGTGAGGAGGAGCCACCTGCGGACTCTCCTCCCAGGTTCTGAACTGGATGCCTTTCAGACTTCCTTCTGCCTGCCTGCCGCGGTATTTGTTTGTGTTGGGAGGGAGGGGAAGAAATCAGACCCGCCTGCCTGGCTTGCCCCACACACCACCACCTGCCCAAGGCAGCTCTTTCCTCACAACAACAACACACCCGCCTCCCGCCTGGGCTCCGCAGACCTGTTGCTTTGAACCTCGAAAGCAAACAAGGGCAGGACTTTCCTCAGCACAAGGAAGTCCTTTTCTCCTTCTGGGCAGGAATGCAGGCGTCACACGTCAAAAGTCAATCTTCGGATCCCCTAATTCTTCCTCTCCTCAAACACGGGGCTCTGGACAGCATCCAGAGAAGACCAAGGCCCCTCCTGGGGGGGGTGTCTCCTCTTGCACCCCCAACCCTCCTCCAGGCACGCAAGTCCTCTTTGTACGCGACTCCTCCTCCCCCCTCCCATCAACTCCTCTTGGGTGCCAAGATTCTCAGGGGTGGAAACGGTGAGGGCAGAAGCAGCTGATCGCTTGAGGAGACATTTCCAAGGAGGCCCTCTTGGTTCAGAGACCACAAAGGCCAGGGAAGCTTGGAAGGGCTTCTTTAACAATGCTGGTACTCCATCGACCTGAGCTCGCCTGGGGCAGAAGCTGATCAGGCGCTGGCCAATGCTGGGTGGGTTTCTAGTAGGGAACACTCTGGCGCTGCAGCTCGATGGAAGGCTGTTCGTTTTTCTCCTGCAAGGTTGGCCATCTACAGATATATGTGTGGAAATGAAAGCAAGCTCCATACCTGGTCTCACGGCAAACCCTTGGCCTTCAGAAGATGATTGTAGAAGACCTTGTGAAGTACACAGGAAACCACAGTGGAGGAATATGCTGCCCCAAAGGAGGGTGGTGGGGGTCTCCTTCTTTGGAGGTTTTTAAGCAGAGGCTGGATGGCCATCTGTCGAGAGTCCTGTGATGGGAGGTTCCTCCATGGCAGGGGGTTGGACTGGATGGCCCTTGAGGTCTCTTCCAACTTTATGATTCTATGATTCTCTCTCTCTCTCTCTCTCTCTCTCTCTCTCTCTCTCTCTCTCTCTCTCTCTCTCTCTCTCTGTGTGTGTGTGTGTGTGTGTGTGTGTGTGTGTGTGTGTGTGTGTGT
>JAHTLZ010000254.1:62968-80430 GCA_023846285.1 Phrynocephalus versicolor | reverse complement strand
TGTGTGTGTGTGTGTGTGTGTGTGTGTGTGTGTGTGTGTGTGTGTGTTGAAGTATGGGTATTACTTACTGCCAGGGTTGCCACCTCCAGGCACGACACAAGGAGCAACATTTACACCAGTTAAATTGACAGCTATCAATATTTTTGTGTCAGCTCCAAGAACCTGGGAACGAGGGGGTCCGGGGTGCCGCCATGGAGGCATCTGCTCAGGGCCGCCCATCTCTCCAGCTGCCCACATCCAGAGCACCTCCTGCTCTCCTGGCTGCTCCCAGCCTCATGGCCACCTCCAAAGCCCAAGCAGACATTCCAAGGCCATGGCTTTTCAGGAGCAAGCCGGGCCATGCTGTCTGTCCGGCTGGTAAAAGCTATGACACCTTTATGGAATGGATCCGGCCTTCCTGGGCCTGTGGCAAAGGAACTTTGGTTTGCAATCGCTTTTCCCCTGAAGTGAAATCGCCTTAAAGAAGATGCAGGCAACTTGACAGAGGAAGCGCCTGTGAATGGTCTCCGTGGGCATCGCACAGGATCAGCGGCCCCCATGGCTCACAGGACAAGATGCCTTCCACCACCAACTGAACTCTCCAGCTGGACAAACACTGACCTTGCTGTGCACCCCCTCCCTTCCCCTGGGCAAGACGGATCAGTCTGCTTCACATCTGCCCTGTCAGCTCGCAGGGCCAAGAGAGGAACAATTCACGGGCCGATCTCACAGGAGGGAAAGACTGGGTTTGCCACTCAGGGCCAGAGAGGAGGAGGAGGAGGAGGAGGAGGAGGAGGAGGAGGAGGAGCAGGAAGAAGAAGAAGAAGAAGAAGAAGAAGAAGAAGAAGAAGAAGAAGAAGAAGAAAGAGCCATCTGGCAGGAGGCAGCAGTGAAGAGGGTGGCACTGTGGCCAAGGGGAGCAAGAGAAGGCCGGCTGCAGCCTTCCTTCCCCTCCTGGGGACCAATCTCAAAGGGGCCCCTCCTGGCCCCCACGGCCTCAGCCGCCCACGGCAGGAGAGACCCTGGGCCGCGCAAGCAGCTCTGGTCCAGGGGGCAGGTTGGCTGCATTTAGAAGCTTGGCTGGGAAATTCCTCCCGGCATGCAGGGCTGGTTCCCTTTGCTCCAGGACAGATCAGTCCATGGAGTTACAACCACGTGCCCCTGAGAAGCTGCCACGATGGAAAAAAATCTTTGCCTCCTCTCAGAGACTGGACATCACAGTGGGGATCCTTCCCCCCACCCTCCCTCCCATGGGAAGGCGTCCTGGCCGTTATCTCTGCTTGGTGGTGATGATTGTAAGGAGCTCCAGCAAGATTGCTTTATGGATTTCACTGAAGGCTTCCCTTGTCCATCATCCTCCCTCTTGAGAGAGCAAAGGAAAGACTCTGTGGACCAAAGCGCCAGGCCCTGGCACACGCCTCTCTCGTGGATGCCTGGGTCTTGGTGCAGCTTTCTTCCTGCCCGCACCTGCCCTTCCTCCAACCACCACCATGGGGGACATCAAGGGGGCCATTTATCTAACCTTTAGGGAGCTGGATGAGCGCTTGAAAGCTCCGCTGGGCTGCCAAACCCCTTTGCCTTTCCCCTTGGGAGAGCTGAGCTAGATCTCCACGTGTAGCCCCAGTGGAAGGATCCAACCAACCGGTTCTGGGGAGGCTGTGGTGTCAAAGAGCGCCCCACCCCCACCCTCCCTCTAATCTGGCCCACAAGGGGTCTGGTGGGTGAGGTTTCCCAGTGCAGGTATGGGTCACAGCTACTCCTGATTTATCTGATACTCTTTGGGGGCTTGGCCAGGTGCAGAGAGAAAGAAGCTCAGCTGTAGTTCAGCAGCCCCTGCTGTTTCCAAAACATCAGCCAAGCTGAATAGAACCTTCTGTTCGGGCCAAAACCAGCAGCAAAAGGGTCAGGGCGAGAAGCAATTTGTGGTGGCAGCCAACTAGGGGTGAATCATAAGAATATAAGAAGAGCCCTGCTGGATCAGGCCAAAGGCCCATCTAGTCCAGCTTCCTGTATCTCTCAGTGGCCCCACCAAACGCCTATGGGAGCGCATGAGACTAGATATCTGTCTCCTGAGACCACTCCCCTGCATCTGGCCCTTGAAGTACCCCGGTTTTAAGCCTGGAGATTACACATCTCCATCATGGTTTGTAACCTGTGGTGGGCTTTTCCTCCAGGAATCTGTCCAATCCCCTTTTGAAGGCATCCAGGCCAGATGCCATCACCACCTCCTGTGGCAGGGAGTTCCACAGACTAACAACGCGCTGGGTGAAAAAAAATTTTTTTTTTTGGTCTGTTCTCACTCTCCCAACCCTCAGTTTAATGGAGGTCCCCTAGTTCTGGTACTTTGTGAGAGGGAGAAGAGCGTCCTTCTATCCACTTGACTCATGCCCTGCATTATTTTGTACATCTCAATCATATCCCCCCTCAGCCACCTTTTTTCCAGACTAAAATCACAATGAGGACTTTGCGGGTAGCATCCTGACTGCCGCAAAAGGAGGGGCCTAACCTTAGAAGGCATCAGGAGGGGAGACTGTGACCTCACCTGGGCAGAAGAGTAATTCTCACAGAAACCCTGGCTTGCCCTCATTCCTACGCCCTTCCCTGGAATGGACCCCTCCCTCAGAGGCTTTTCTCTGCCCAAGGACGTCTGGCTTCTGCCAGAGGTTGAGCAAAAAGGGAGGCCCCCTCCTTCCCCGCCTCACCGAGAGGGACTTAGGGTCACCCAGGTTCAGTCGGTTGGGTCCTGCCGTTTCTCGACTGAGACGTCTGCATGCACAAACAACCTCACAGGGAGAGGGAGGTGGTAAATTCCAACTCTATTTCTTGCATTCCCCCCCACCCCCACCCCCACCCCCCGTGCTTCCCTTCTGTGCCGCCTTCCCTCCGGTGTAGGGGCCCAAAATGGATCCCAAGTGACTGGGAAAACCAGCTCCACTAAAATGTAATGAACGGCAGTTTTAAAAGACAGGTAATTTAAGAGCAGTTTAAAGGCACTTGTTAAAACGTTGTATACGGGAGTAGAAACAGAGGTGGCATCCTGTGGTGAGGCTGCCACTACGCAGGGTCAAACACCAGAGGATTTGCTGCAATGATAACACAAAGAAAAAAATTCAAAGGCGGTTTTCTTCTCTTCTCTTTTTTAAGCATGACACAGAAGTCAACTCAGATCGGTCAGTCCCATTGGGGTGCTTGGGCAGAATGATCTGAATGAACTTTTCCCGTGTGATCATGTATTCTCTTCTGTGGAAAGATGCAAGTGGCGTTTCAGTGATATAATAGGCAGCTGAGGGGTGATGGTTTGGGACGGCATGAACCGCCTCCCCCACAACCCTGAGGGTCTCCAATTTTAGTTTGATGCTCCATAGCATCTGCAGGAGGGAGGGGGGGAAGCAAAGCAGCCAATGCCCCCTCAGAGGCTGGAGCAGAGGGAGGATGAGGGGCACTGTGTGCTGAAATGGGAATTGTGCTGCGAGGAGCCGGTGTTGACAACTCTGACTCTGAACATCCATGGCCCCGGTTTGATCCCTCAAAACGCGTGGAGGCAAAAAAACAAGCTGCAAATCCAACTGGACCGGTTTGGTGCAACTTGGCTGGCCAGCCTCGTCACAGGCACAGCTGAAGAGGGTTTTGTTTTTTTTTAATTGCCAGCCTAGCTGCATTCCAAAAGGTCTTGGCCTTAAAAGACAGCAGGAAGTGGAGGGGCTGGGGGGGGGCAGCCCAGCTTCTCAAAGAAAAAGCAGTCCTCCAACGGGGAGCAGCCACCAAAAAGGCCATCTCTAAGGGCCTTTTCACATGACCCCTAAGATCCGCTGGCCACTTAAATTCGGACCAGGGATCTTGGGGGTTCGTTGCTCTTCCTGCGTCCCCACCCCTCCGCACTTCCTTGCTCCTGTCTGCATGAGGGGAGGGAGAAAAAAGGGACAAAAGAATGCAGGCTCACCTCTGTCTGCCGGTCCAAGCTGCCCCGCCGTCGTCCTGATTCCTTCTCTTAAAGGGGCAGGAGGCAAAAAAAAAAACAGAAGCGAGGAGAGCCCAGCACTCACCAGATTACATCCAGAACTGGGGATTTTCACCCTCCAAGAGCAGGTACATGAAAAGTGCGCTGGGACGTGCTTAGGTGGGCGTGGTCGCACTTAATTTCCTGCAAACTCCAGAGCTGGTGGGGAAACAACAATTGCAAGCTCCGGAGCTGGCAGCCATTTGTGGTGGAGTTTAGGGCTTCCCCCAAAGGGTGTCACTCCCATGGAGGGTCCTGCAGGGGAAATGAAGTCCTCCCCCTGGACGACGGATGGGGTTCCCACCAAAGAGGATGGAACTCTGTGTTCGGGTCAGAGAAGGAGTCTGATCTTTCCCCTTGTGGTGGATCGTGCCAAGGGGCAGGATATTCATTGCTCCTTCCAGCCCTGTGTCCGTCCTCCTCCTCAGTGGAAGCCTGAGGCATCCTTCCTGGGAAATGGGATGCACTCCCCCCCCCCCGAGCTCCCGGCACCACAGGGCTCCTCCCTTCCATGGCAGTTCTTCTCCAGAAACTGTTAGCGTAAGGTGGACAACAACAACATCAACTGGCCAGGGCACCCTTGCTCCATTTTGCTCTGCAAAAGAGACACCCCGTTTGAAGGGGCATCTCGGAACCAGGGGATGGATTGGCCGGGCTGGCTGATTGACTGGCCCCAAGCAACGCCTGGGGAAGCCTGGGGGCCTCGGGAGGGGGGGCGCGAGGGAGTGGTCCTCTGTGCCCACCCTCCATCGCGGACACTCCCATCCAAGTGCTCCGGGCAGCTCCTGGAGGACACATTTTCACGCCTGTCCCTGTGGCTCGCTCCGGAGGTGACTGGTAAGGAAGGCCCAACCACAATGACATAAGCAGGCATCTGTGCTCAGGGTGGGGCACAGAAGACCGCAGGCAAACAGTCTTTGAGGCCTGGCCTCGTTGTTGACAGAGGGGATTTAGAGGGCTGGAGCGCACACGGGGCACTAGGAAGGAAGGAATCTGCCAGGTGTCCTCTGTTTCGCCAGAGGGGGTGGGGTGGGGTGGGGGGCTGCAGCCACGCAGGACCACAGTCACAGCCCTGCCAGCGTGGGTGCGGGCGTCTGCACTGTGATCCTTGTGATGGTCACCCTGGACAAGAGGGTGGTCAAGGCCAAGAACGCGGCACGGCTGTCAATGCCCAGCCCTTCTTTGCCCGGGCATGCCCACCTTGGCTGCCTCTGAAGGACCAAGCAAGTTGCCTGGCAGGAAGGGGATCTGAGGCCACCATGTGGGACCAAGTCTTGAGTGGCGGGTTCGTGTCTCCACTCAGCCACAACACTCGCAGTGCAGGAGTATTTCAGCCAGGGGCCCTGTCTGTCGGCCTGACCTTCCTCGCAGGGCTCTTCGGAGGAAGATGTTGGGAAAAAGGAGAGCCGTGGATGCCACCTGGAGCTGGATTAATGAGTGCAGCGGAGAGCGTGAGGGGCAGCCATTCTGCCCGCTGAGATGAAAAAAGCCTTCCCACGGGATCCAAGAGTCCAGATGGCGCAGCAGCCCAGGCTCCCGAACCACTCTTGGCCACCCTGGGCAGGCAGTGGAGATTTATTATTTATTTTATTATGGAGCTTATATACCGCCCGTCTTCCTAGAGGGGAAGTCCGGGCGGTTTACAACAAATTAACAAGACAGCAAATTACAATGACAACAAAATGAAGTGGCTTCTTCCGCAGCCCAAAGATGGGGAGGGACCTTGAGAACAGCTGCAAATTCCTCTCTTGTCTTCAGTCCCCCCCCCCCCGCCCTGCCCCAGCCTCTGGCCGGGGGCGCCCGTGGGCACAGACTTTCTCCTGGGGTGTTGGTGTATATTCCCTCACAGCGGACACCAGGAGGGCACATGGGAGCCACCCAGTAGTTGGAATGGTGAATGGAGGTCCGTCCCTGCCCTCCGGTATCCTCAAATTATGAAACACAGAACGGCCGAGCAGGAAGGGGCCTCCCTAAGGCCATCCAGTCCAACCCCTCACTCAAGACAGGAATCCAAATCAAAGGATATCTGACAGGCGTCTCTTCTCAATGCCTCCTCCATACCATAGCACTGGAGCGCGCGCTCACCCACCTCCTGAGGCCATGGGTTCCATTGCCCTACTGCTCTAACAGTTAAAGACTCCCCCCTTCTTGATATTCAGCCTGAATCTGGGTTCCCTGAACTTAAGCCTGTTCTTACATGTGGGGCCTTCTGGAATGACTGATATAACAGATCCTTCCTCTCCTCTGCATGACGGGCTTTCAAGTATCTGGACTGTGCTGCTGTCTGTGCGCCCATCCACCCTTGAAGGAAGCAAGGCGGGAGGATGCCCTGCGGGACTGGCAGCGGGGGGGGGCACAGGCCGAAAGAGGCCACACCCCCCCCCCCCCCCCCCCTCTTTGCTGTGTCTTCCGATGGGTGGTTTCTGCTGCCCGGAGGCCCTTCAGCCTCTCTCCGCCGCCGCCCAACCCTCGGAGGTGTTTGCTGCGCGGGACCTGCGGGGATCCTGAGCTCCTCCTGCTCTTCTGGATGGATTTGGTGGGAATGACTTTTTTTTGGCCCACAGGTGCCCCAATGTTCAGCGTACCCTGGCACCCTGCCCCTCGGGGCCACCGCCAGCCCCCCCCCCCCCCGCGCTGCCTTGTTGGCCTCTTGTCCCCACTGGGCAGGCGGCTCCCTGTGCTCCGTTTGGGGCGGTGGGGGGGAGGCAAGAGAGCAGTTGGGGAGGAAGAGGCCGTCGTGAAGGCTCCGTGCAGGTTCCCCGGGGAACCGGCTGCTTCCTGGTTGGCGCTGAGACCGGCCCCGATACCTGATCCGCTGGGATTGTGCAACCGCACCAGGAGGAGGGAGCGCAGCCGCTCAAATTGTTCTCTATTCACCACCAGGGAGCCCGTTCGCTTCCTCCCCCCCCCCCATCCCTCCCTCCTTCCCTCTCGGCCAGCCACACCTGGAAGAGCTTAAAGTGTGGGTCTGGGGCCGGCTAGAGCCCCACACGGTCCTCCTCTTCCTCCTCGCGGCACCACCATGATGGAGCTCCGGAAGAGCAGCGGCGGCAGCAGCAGTAGCCCCTCCTGCCCCCTCTGCCTGCTCTCCCTGGTGGGGCTCCTCGTCTTTTGCGCTCAGGTGCTGGGCACCTCCGGACAGAACGCGACAGGTGGGTGTGCGAGAGGGACCACCCCGGCCCCGGCCCCGGCCAGACCCACGAGAGAGGCCCCGCTGGCCCCCCCCAAGCGATCTTCTGTTGTCAGAAGATTACACACACACACACCGGGGCGGGGGGTTGCACTGGGGGCGCACCGGGCTGCCTCCTTTGGCCCCAGGAGGCACTTTGGTCCGGGAGTAGCCTTCCTTCCCTAAATGCGCCCCCCCGCCCTCCCCAGGCAGCTCCTTCCCCCTTTGAGAGACTCCATGGCGGCCGCCCAAGAGGGATTCAGAACGTGAGGCGTGGGACCCCCCCCCCCCAAGCGCCTCCGTCTCCTCATTTTTGCCTCTTCCAGTGGCCGCAGACAAAGCTGGCAGGTGTCCTGAAAGCACACCTGTGGTTGTGGAGGCCAGCCCAGGTGGGAACTGCACAGAAGAATGCCAGTCGGATGCCAGCTGCCCGGAGAACCAGAAGTGCTGCCCAGCCGGCTGCGGGACGTCTTGCCAAGTACCGGATGGTAATGCTGGCCCTCCTCCCACCTCCCTCACGTGTGCCGCTGCCCGGCGCCCTTCTCTGATAGAGGACCCCAAAAACGCTTTTCATCCGGCTGATGGGGAAGTGCCAGGCACGTGGAGGGGGGAGCCCGTGGTGGCTATGGGGAAGGCCCCCGGAGAGCCATCCCTGCCCCACGCCCACCCACCCACCCCCAGGGGGCCCAGCAGTAGCCACTGACCCAGGCCTGCCAACTACCCAGCCCCCCCTCCTTTGCACAGTGCAGCTTTCAGCCTCCTGCCTGAAGAGGGTTTTTAAACAGATCCTGCCTAGGGCTGTGCCCCCAGCCCAAAATGCACATCCTTCCTCACCTGTCCCTGTGAGCAGCATGCAGAGGGGTTGGCCAACCAGTGCCTGGGGTGGGGTGGGGGCTCCTCTCCTTCCTGGCTCTGTGGTGCACCAGAAAGCACAGCTGCCTCGGTTGTTGCCTGAGGGGGGGGTGAAGGAGGGACCCCCCTCAAAGGGGTTTCTGGAGAAGGTTTTCCCAGAACAAGTCCGAAGGGAGTCTCCTCCCACTTGCCGTTCTCTGGGTTTCCCGTTCGTTTCCCAGTCTTTTCTCATGCCAGAAGAAATCCATTGTGGGGAATTGATGGGGATGAGTGCAATTGCCCTCTCAGTTGGGGCAGTGGGATCTCTCGGCCTGGATGCTCCCTGTTCTTTCCAGGGCAACTGATCTGCCAGCCAAGGACTGGCCCAGGGCTTGCCCCTCTAGCAAGGCTTAGGTCCCTCTAGCAGCACCTAAAAAGGGCAAAAAAGACAGTGGGGCCACTGGGGTGAGTGGAGGAGCAATGGGGCAATGGGTGGGATGCGGGGAGGCCCTACGGTGAGGTTGGATGAAACCGCAGGAAGGAAAATGATGAAAGAGGCATTGTGGTGTCCCTTGGGAGGTTTCTTCATTGAAGCCCCACACGGTAAAAAATGTCCAGAATTCTGACTTCAGTGGATGCAGGGAAGTGTTTATCATGGAAGGAGGCTGTTCTTTAGGGCACCCCAAAGCCTCCTGCCCCCTCTTCCTCCTTGGCGTAACACAGCATGACTGCTGGTCAAATGTGCCCCAAGTCACGTTCCTTTGAACTGAAGGTGTTGGGGATGGATGCTGAGACTCCCTGGAGGTGAAGCATGTGCCCTTCTGTGCTGAGGTGGCCTGTCCTCCTCCGGGGACCTTCGCTCCTCTTTCTTTGAGCTGCCCTGACTGAGGATGATGGCCTTGAAGAACCCCACTCCAGTTCTGGGCATCTTGGGGTGGGTGGGTGGGGGAATCTCAGCCGGTGGATCAAGTGGGTTTCTCTAATTCACTCCTTAAATCTGTGCCAGATGAAACCGCTACAGTCTTAGAGAGAGAAGAACAAGCATGAGTTGTTGTCAGATGGCACAAGTTTATTTTGGGAGTGGCAGGTGCAGACTTATAGAAGAGGCCTTCTTTGGGAAGGGGTATCAGCCACCGTTGGTTGGATGTGAAAAGAAATTAATCTTTAAAAGGAAATGTGATTCCCAATCAGTTGGGGTAGCGGTGCTATTTAATTGCAGCATAGATAGATAACCAAGTGTCTTGTGGTACCTGGAAGATTGTTCCCTGTTGCCAAGTTGATGCTTTTCGTTTGTGGCAACCCTGTCAATTAGCAACCTTCAAAAAGCACCGTTATTGTCAACAGCAACACTCAACTCTTGCATTCAACTTTTCCTAGCATTATCCGCTTTCCTGATAAGTCTTATATTCTTGTGATGCACAAGTACAGTCACCTTGGACCAACTTGTTTGTCTTTCTGGCAGTCCATCCACAAAGCTCTCCTCCAGCACTCTGAGTTGATTCCACCACCACCCCAGTGTCCTTTCTTCACTGTCTAGCTTTCACATCCCTAGGTAATAATTAGGAAGACCAGTGCAAGGAGGTGTCATTGGAAAGTGAGATGAAGGTAACCCACAGCACTGGTACCTGAAAGATACTGAAATAAATTGATTTGCCCTTAGGGTGCCTCGGCCATTTTTATTTTTAATTTTGCTTTACATGTTGGAAGTTAGGGTGCCATGAAATCTCGTGTCTTTCACAGGCATCCCACCGCTTGTCCCCGGGATGCAATCTGTGCCGCCTGATTCGAAAAGGAAACGGTCGGTCTTTGTTGGTGTCACAAGACTTTGTGGCTTCAAATCATAGGGATGGGATCGATTTTAAAGAGGTTTGGTTATTGCTGGCCTGGCATCGTCTTTGCACCTGCCCAGCCCAAAGGGCCGCAAGAGAGAATCTGGGGAGTTTGGGCACCCAAAGGCGATCTGGTCTTTCCCAATCTCGTGTGTCTCTTTACGGGCTGATGTTCTCAGGGTTAAGTTCACCCTCCCTCCCTCCCTCCCTTTCTTTCTTGGCTCTTTAGGCAGGGCTTGTAGCAAAGGGATTTATGCAAAAATATGGGGAGGACTATGACGAAATTTTTGCCCCAGCATTTCCTCAAAATGCTGTTTTGACATCTGTGTGCTTAACAAGCATTTGTTTGGAAGCTTCTCGGCCTTTTGGCTAAGATCAAGTGTGTGTGTGTGGAAGCTGCCATGCTCAAAAGCATTCTGATTGTGCTGTGCTTCACAACTGGGGCAAAAATTTCATCATAGTCCTCCCCATATTTTTGCATAAATCCCTTTGCTACAAGCCGTGCCTTACAGTATGAAGTGGCGAAGCTGTTGCGCTGCCGGTGTTCCTTTCCGTTCCTCTGCGGAGTGAAGGAAAGGGCTGAAGCGTTTCTATCCAAAGGGTAACGTTCCCGGGAAGGGCCAAGGTGGCAGCCATCAGGCATGTCTCTGACCCACCGCAGAGGCGGCTTTACAGGGAGCGAAACCCTTTGAAGCTGCCCTTTCTCTCCCCCCCCTCCCTCAGGGAAGGGCTCATGCCCAGCCCCCAAAGGAGAAGCCCCATGGCAGGACCCAAATGTCCCAGCTTGGACAGAGAGATCTGGGTCTTTCACACACCTATAGGCCGTGCGTTCACTATGAAAGAGTTTGTGCTGGACTGGGCCACCGGTAGTTCCCGATGTGGGCAGTGCACCTGGTGTGGTTTGATTTTAACGGCTTCTCTTTTCTAATGGGACTAACAGCCCTTGTTCTTCTGCTGGGGGAATTGTAACAATTTCTTCTCTCTTACTCTCGTCAACTTTCACTGCAGTTGTTCTGTTCTGTTCTGTTCTGATGTGTTTCATTTTGCATTCAATAGCCAGTTAATCACCTTGAGGTCGTAGCCCACATTCCACAGCAAGCACTGTTCCAGCCCAGCTCAGTTTTCAGGCCACCTGTGCCTAGCTCTCCCTTACTCCTCCTCCTCCTCCTCCTCCTGCACCATCCTCTCCCTTCTTGCATTGCAGCACAGGCACAGGGGGGCCCTGTCATGGGGCAGGTGGCCAGGGCCACTGGCTGACTCCCTGGAGTTTGGGGGCTGCTCCCCTCTCAGGGGTGATGCTTGTCCCTGCTTCCTGCTGCCAGCCTCCCTTTTACCTCGGCCTCCTCCTGAGACCCGAGAGCTGCTCTCCCCACCTGCTGTCACTCTTGCGTCTTCCAAAGTTGACAGAAGATCACTGCCTTCCTTAAATCTCTGGAGATGCTTCCCAGCTCAAAGAGAGGCTGCTGCCCCCCCCCCCCGAGCAGGAACAACAGCCCTTGGGGATGTTCCCAGGTGTGTGTCCCCATTGTTGCCTTCACCTGGATTCCACCATGGTCAAGAGCAGGATGAAAGCACACCTGGGGCTGGAAAGGACAGGAGGAAGAGCCCCGAGGTGGTGGGGCACCGGTAGGAAAACCAGTGCCAGAACAGGCGAGGAAGGGGCAGGACCCCTCCCAGCCGTCACTGTTTGTAGCAGGAAGGGCTGGAGCCATTTCAGGCACTCTCTGAAAGGCCTGATCCTGGACTCATTTGCACAGGGGAAAGACCAGGTGCCCAGAAAGCATCCTTTAATGCTCTCACGCTGAGGAAGGTTGGGTCTCCCCAAGCCAGTTGCTCAAGGACACTTTTTTTTGGGGGGGGAGCGTTTGTGTGTATATGATTCAGATGTCTGATACCCAATCTAGAGGAGAGTTGGGGGAAGCCTCACTGCAGGGTTGATGTCTTTGGGTGCCGGGGCGGGGGGAGGAACTTTCCTGGCGAGCCCTCTTGGGGTGTGTGGGCATAAACTGGCTGGGCTTGTAGAGGAGAGTCAGAGGAAGAATCCCTGTAAATCTGAGGCCTCTAGATGCTGGGGGAGGGGCAGTTATAGCATTTTACAGGTGAGAGAAATGTGTCAATTTGGCAAACCATTGATTTGTCAGCCCCAACAAATCATGAATCGTGATGAATCACCATTTAAAAATATTTATTTATTTATTTATTTATTTATTTATTTGATTTTATACCACCCATCTCAACGAGAGAGAGAGAGAGAGAGAGAGAGAGTAGACCCTTGTATACCAAAGTTTGTATAACATAAAATCTGTACAACAGAAACAATTCCAGAGATAGGGGAAATTTGCTTAACATAATTGCCTATAGGGAGAATCCGTACAACAGAAAAGTGGTCGTGATTAGGGATTACTCTGTTTTCAATGCATTCCTATGGGAAATTTGTATAAATAAAAATTTGCTTAACCTAATTTCATTTGGAACAAATTAATTCCTTTATACAAGGTACCACTTACGAATTTAATCCATTTTGAATGCATGCTCTTAAGTCAAACTATTAGTCAGGGTACCTATCTAAAAAATTCAAAAAATAAGTTTAAAAAAGTGTAAGTCGAGCAGACCATATCTAAAATTTGTAAGGCGGCAGTTAAAATGTCAACAGTTTTCTGCTCTTAAGTCAAGCTGACCTGCTCTTAAGTCAGGGTACCACTGTATGGGCAAACCATCACGCCCCTCCAACACCAACCTCTCAAGGTAAGTGGCAATCTCGTGTGGGACCTCTTGGATTTTGCCTCACTCTCTGCTTAACCTATATTGCTAAAAGTTGTGCCTCTTTTACAAGGCTCCAGCAATTGCACGGCTTGTGTTATGCATTTCCCTTTGCCCATCTGCAGTTAAAGCCAACATACAAAGTCAGGTGGCTCATGGGGGTTGAGAACAGATCGTGTTTGTCGTCTGCCACATGTCCCCTTGTTGAACCGACCGAGAGATCCCCTGTAGCCTAGCCAAAGGGGAAAAGGAGAGAGAGGTTTTCTTATTCTCGCTTTTGAAGAAGCAGGCACTTGTCGCCTGCCCCCCTCCGCAGTCCCCTCCCCCGTGATTTCCACAGTCACTGCCTTTCAGCATTTCTCCCTGCAAGTCAGGTGACAAGAGTGTCCTTTGTGAGCGATCCGCGAGATATTTCTAAGGACCTGGGGTTGGGGTGGGAGTAGGGGATTGCCATCCAGGGGAACAACTGGGGGCAAAAGAGGCCAGCCATCTGCCTCTGGAACCCCCCTGTGTGTTGCCAGATGTCACGGTTTCACATTTACCCGTGTGCTAGCCCCGTGCATGGGTGCTTAAGGTGGCTCCTGTCTCCCTGTTTGGTTCCGAACGGAATCCTACCTGGTGGTTTTGGCTGGCAGGCTTAAAAGGCTTTGTAATGAGGTGGGGATAAGAACATAAGAAGAGCCCTGCTGGATCAGGCCAAAGGCCCATCTAGTCCAGCTTCCTGTATCTCACAGTGACTCCACCAGATGCCTCTGGGAGCGCAGGAGACTAGATATGTCTCCTGATACCACTCCCCCGCATCTGGCCCTTGAAGTACCCCGTTTTTAAGCCTGGAGATTACACACATCTCCATCATGGCTTGTCACCTGTGATGGACTTTTCCTCCAGGAGTCTCTCCAATCCCCTTTTGAAGGCATCCAGGCTAGATGCCATCACCACCTCCTGTGGCAGGGAGTTCCACAGACTAACAACGCGCTGGGTAAAAAAAAATATTTCCTTTTGTCTGTTCTCACTCTCCCAGCCCTCAATTTGAGTGTATGTCCCCTAGTTCTGGTATTTTGTAAGAGGGAGAAGAGCTTCCCTCTATCCACTTGACTCATGCCCTGCATTATTTTGTACGTCTCAATCATATCCCCCCTCAGGCGCCTTTTTTCCAGACTAAAGAGCCCCAAATGTTTTAGCCTTTCCTCGTAAGGGAGGTGCCCCAGCCCAGTAATCATTTTAGTCGCTCTCTTCTGCAGCTTTTCCAGTTCCACTAGAGATGTGGTGACCATAATTGTACAAAATACAATTTGAACCTGTGTTTTCCCATTTCAAGGGGAGCACTCGACTCGTGGAGCTGTGCCGTCCAGCGATGGGGACTTGAGACTCGCAACTTATGAGTCAGCTGAACTTGCACCGGCTACTTGCCTCACATTCAGCTCGTGGATTTCAGCAGAGACGCAGGACTCAGATTGCACCTCAGACCCATTTCTGGGGGTTATGTTGCCCGAGACTTGGGATGTGGGCCCCCAAGACCCACCCCTCGTCCCTGACACAAGGATGCCAAAGGCTGAGGCAAATAGGCACAAGAGACCACTAAGGCCACCTGGTTTGCGTGAGACCTAAACGTGCATGCATGCAGACAAGGCCACCTAATTTCCACTCGGTTCAAAACATCGGTTATGAGTTGCCAAGTCAGAATTACCTCCTAGTGGCCCCAAAAGGGGTTTCGAGTTAAGTGAGGTATTTAAGGAGTGTCTTTGCCCGTTCTATGCCCACCCATCCCCAACCCCAACCCCAAACCCACTCCTAAGCGTCTATGACTGAGCAGGGATTTTAACCCGTATCTCTTTAGTCCATTGCTCCATCTGCTGCACCACATGGACTCATCCGAGCCTACCCAAATTAGGAGAAATGGAACAAGATAACCACACACTCTCCCCAAGGGCTCAGACACCTTTTACATTCTCTCATCACAGACAAAAGAAAATATTTTTCACCCAGCGCGTTGTTAGTCTGTGGAACTCCCTGCCACAGGAGGTGGTGATGGCATCTGGCCTGGATGCCTTCAAAAGGGGATTGGACAGATTCCTGGAGGAAAAGTCCATCACAGATTACAAACCATGATGGAGATGTGTAATCTCCAGGCCTAAAACTGGGGTACTTCAAGGGCCAGATGCAGGGGAGTAGTATCAGAAGAGAGAGATCTAGTCTCGTGCGCTCCCAAACACATCTGGTGGGGCCACTGTGAGATCCAGGAAGCTGGACTAGATGGGCCTTTGGCCTGACCCAGCATGGCCTACTTTCATGCGGCTGTCCCTTTCTCTTTCCTCCCCACAACCCTCTGCACACTTTGTGAGATCCTTCCGAGCGCTGGAGTTTGTGCGTGTATGTGTGTGCATGCAAGAATGCTCGGGCTTATTGGAACCAAGGTGACTCATCTGGTTCTGCCTGATCTCAGCTAGTGGGTGCCAAGAAGGTGAACTGCTAGATAAATAGTGGGAAATGTGACATTATTCTGCTGGAAGAAAAATGAAGTAGCCTGTGTAATCTGTTAGGTGGTCTGCTTGTACTGTTACTCTGACGACCTGTCTCTTACAATGTCTCTTAAGAATATGTTATGAAACAGTTTAAAAATCTTCCAGGCACGTAAGTATGTATCAAGTACAAGTGTTTTTCGGGGTTGTAGTTCCTTCTACACATATGCTACACAGTAACAGTTCATAGAAGTTTTTCCAAGACAAACTGAATGTTATTTCAACAGCTAGCACACACAAGGGAGAATGCCATTCATGATCAGCGACTGTGTGGTTTTTAACACAACGCTTGAACCGCTGTGTGTAAACAACTGGTACATTCAACATTCTGGGACCTCTTTGCTTAACCTCTAGAGATGGGCACGACTCAAAAAAAATGTTTTTCGTTTTTCGTTTGGTCGTTTAGGGGTCCGTTTCGGTTCGTTTTCGTTGGGTTTTTCCGCAGATTTTTCGTTTTCGTTTCGTTACCTAATGAAAACGAAAAATGAAAACGTAAATGAAAAAATTCTGTTTCGTTAGCATTCTTTTCAGTTCAATGTGTTTGCCGCAACGAAAACGAAAAAACACAGCAAAATTTTTCGTTTCGTTTCCGTTTCCATTTTGTTTTTGAAAATTTTTCGTTTTCGTTTCGTTACCTAACGAAAATGAAAAAACAAAAACGGAAACGGAAATTTCGCTGAGTCGTGCCCATCTCTATTAACCTCCCTTGATTCTCTCCTCTGGCCTGCTACTAAGGGCAGAAGGACGGGGTTGCCCAGAGAAATTCTTGGGCAGAGGCCACGTTGGTCTCGGGCATCCTCTGTCGGCATGCCCGGGAGCAGTTTGGAGGCTGGGTCAGCCATGCTCACTCTCCCCCCTCGCCCCCCCGCCTTGCTCTTCTTCCAGAAAAGCCCGGCTCCTGCCCCACCATCATCATGTTCGGAGGACTCCGACCGCTGGGGATTTGCCAGGACAGGTGCAAAAGTGATTCGAATTGTGAGGGCAACTGGAAATGCTGTAAAAACGGATGTGGCAAAAACGCCTGCATGAAGCCTGCCTTCTGAGGTGAGTGAAAGGCGGACCCGTGAATCTTCCGGCAAGGCCCGGGACAGAGAAGGACACACCACATGCAGGGGCCAGTCTTCTACCCCCTGCCTCATCTTTGATCTCCTTTTTACTTTGGCATTCTGTTATCTTTAAGAAACCATGGTTTGTTCCACAGTTACTCCAAGCTATGGCACTTCTCATTTTTTGGTCTTCTGATGGAGGTGGATCTCAGCCACATTTCAGGACTCTAACCAAAGATGCTGACGAAGATGCTTCAGGGCAAGCAATGGAAACACATACAAATGCATGGTCCAAGGCCTCATAGTGGCTCGAGGGGTGCTCTCCAGCTAAGCGCTGAATGGGCAAATACCACTGACTCAATGGCCAGCCTCCTGCCGCCTAGCTCCACTGGAACTGGGAAAAGTGCAGAAGAGAGCAACTAAGATGATCCCTGGGCTGGGGGACCCCCCTAATGAGGAAAGGCTAAAACATTTGGGGCTTTTTAGTCTGGAAAAAAGGCACCTGAGGCGGGATATGATTGAGATGTACAAAATAATGCAGGGCATGAGTAAAGTGGCTAGAGGGAAGCTCTTCTCCCTCTCACAAAATACCAGAACTAGGGGACATCTACTCAAATTGAGGGCTGGGAGAGTAAGAACAGACAAAAGAAAATATTTTTTCACCCAGCGTGTTGTTAGTCTATGGAACTCCCTGCCACAGGAGGTGGTGACGGCATCTGGCCTGGATGTCTTCAAAAGGGGATTGGACAGATTCCTGGAGGAAAAGTCTGTAATCTCCAGGCTTATAAAAAACAACCAGAGTACTTCAAGGGCCAGATGCAGGGGAGTGGTAGCAGGAGACAGACATCTAGTCTCATGCGCTCCCAGACGCATCTGGTGGGGCCACTGTGAGATACAGGAAGCTGGACTAGATGGGCCTTTGGCCTGATCCAGCATGGCTCTTCTTATGTTCTTATGTTCACTTACATGGTGGGAATGATGAGGGCACGAGCAGAGGAGGCTTCGGGTGTTATCATCACATGGGGAAAGTTTTGGACAGCTTTTGGTGGTGTCTGACATGATCTGTCTCCCAGTGATCACAGAATGAATGGGAGGAAAGCGGTCCAGCCCAATCTGTCCCTAACAGGTCACACCTTTTGGGGCCAGAATGGAGCCATTCCCTGATAAAACAGAAGGGTCACATTAAGGGAGATCGCTCCCACCAAAATGACATTTCAAGTGTGATCAGGCATTGACCTCTCCCACCACCTGATTGCACCCTTTGTTTCACTAAGTGCAGGTCTTTTTCATTCATTCATTCATTCATTCATTCATTCATTCATTCATTCATTC
>JAHTLZ010000254.1:49121-62958 GCA_023846285.1 Phrynocephalus versicolor | reverse complement strand
TTCATTCATTCATTCATTCATTCATTCATTCATTCATTCATTCATTCATTCACTCACTCACTCACTCATTCACTGTAAAAAAACAATACATTCAGATATACATTCATTTATGCCTGTATCCTCCTTCCCTTCGACCCTCCTGTTCCCACTGATGGCATAAGTCCCACAAACCCTGAAAATGAACCAGGGGCTGTTCCTCTTTGGCCTTCTGGCGCTGGGTGGGGCGTCACTCCCGCAATGCCAGCAGAGCTATGGGACAGGATGTTGACCATCGGGTCTATTTTTGGTGTGTTCTGTGAACTGCATTTCGCTCTCCCATTATTCAAACTTTATTTTGGTTGCTCTTGTGCCATCAGGCCATTTTGGACGTATGGAGTGCAGGAATCGATAGCCTCCAGAAGGTCCCTTGAGCTCCCATGGGAAGACTTGACTTTGTATGAGAACTGGGACAAAGAACAGGCCAGGTCGCTGTGAATCCATTCAGCAGAAATACCAGTCAAAGAGTGCCAGAGACAAATAAAACTTTTGGCTTAGCAGCTGGCCTGAAGGGCTTCTCTGTGTTCCCTCGGTTTCCAAAAATAGCAGCTGCTCCTTTGCAGTGTTTTATCACGGGGAGTACCTTGGTCACCTGACCGGTTCTTAAAGCAAAGGAGGCCAGGCTATTGCAGCTGCACCTGCTCCAGACCTCCTCTCAGGCCTTCTTCTTCTTCAGGGAATGAGTAGGGAAGGCAGAGGAAAGCTCTTCCCTCCCCGCTTTGCTCAATTTCCACATGCAGCTTGGCAGGGAAAGATGACACACGAAGGCTGGAAACCTGAATATCTTGGGGAGGATCGTTTTTGTAGAGCTGCCATGCAGGTGGATGGAGGGCATCCCTCCTTTCTCATGTCCCAGAAGGCTCTGGAAACTCTTCCTGTGGTTGGGAGACCTCCATGGTTAGGAAAGCCTCCACAGACTCAGAGCATTCTCGGCTGTCTTCAGTACATTGAATCAGTATCTGCAGCTTCACTTATCCACAGTCTGGAAATAGTAAAAATTAGAGATGGGCATGACTCAGAAAAAATTTTTCGTTTTCGTTTTCGGCTAGGTTTCGTTTCCGTTTTCGTGAGCTAATTTCAAATTTTTTCGTTTTCGTTTCGTTACGTAACGAAAACAAAAACGAAAACGAAAAATTTTTCGTTTCTCCCCATTTAGCTCCATTATGTGTTTTTCCAGTAACGAAAAACGAAAATTGGCTCAAAATTAGTCGTTTCGTTTCCGTTTTCGGTCCATTTTTGAACCGTTTTTTGTTTTCGTTTCGTTACGTAACGAAAACGAAAAAAACGAAAACGAAAACGAAAATACCGCTAAGTCGTGCCCATCTCTAGTAAAAATACTATAAATGCATATGTTCATAGTGTATTTGCCACAACTGGCCACTAGAGGACACAAGAGACTGTGCAATGTAGTCTTTCCTAGCAAGTACAGTACTGTATTCATAGCACGGTCTCTGCCTCCCTCTAGTGACCACATGCTGAAAATACATAGGCCTGTATTTGGATTATTATTATTATTTTCTTATTTACCATGTTATGTAGAGCATTTGCTATTATCCATGGTTTTCAGCATCCTCAGGGAGCTTGGAACCAACACCCCAAAGGTATGAGGATCCTACTGTACCCCCATGAGAGTACACATGTAATCCCATGTGTACTTTTGTCTTCCTGTTCATGCAACAGGGCCCCATCTGGTTTGGCAAGGGCAAGAGGTGCAGGGTCTGCCTGTGTGTGTGTGTGTGTGTGTGCCATGGTTGGGGCGAAGGAAAACCTCTTTCAGTCATTGACAAGCCAAAAGTCACAAACAGAAAAGCAGAGAGGAGCTTGAAGATGCCACCAAGACCAGGTGGCAGGTCCACCAAGTGATTTGCATTCTGCATTAACTTTGTTGCCCAGTAGATGGTCAGTGTGGCTTTGATCCTGAAGGGACTCCTCATCGCTCAAGAACCTCCTTCCCCTAGAGATCCCTACTTATAGAAAGCAATGGGGGAGAAGAGCCTTCAACCCACCTTCTCTCTTTGTCCACAGGGGCAGCCTGGATCCTGCAGAGACCACAAGAAGGAAGTGATGATCTGCAGGCAATACCTTCACCACCTTCCAGCTGTTGGCATGTCTTTCAAACTTTTGCAGTAAAATCCTCACTTTGCACAGCAGCCCCTGCCTCCTGTGGCTTTCTTCCTCCTTTTGCCACTCGTTGGTCCCTCCCTTCCTCTCCCCTTGCCTTGGGCACACACAGGGGCTAACTAAGCAGAAAGGGCAACTTCCCAAGTTTTGAAAAGGCCCAAACCCACAGAGAAGTCAATGCACCCGTATCTGGCCCCTGGAGACCACCTCCCGCTCTGGCCTCCTGACTCAAATGAGGAGATGCATTTCCTCAAAACAGGTACAAAAAAATATACACCAAAACTTGCCTCTTATCATTATGCATGGAGGCTGGACAACAGTATTAGCCGTCTAATATGCAACACGCAAAACCAGAAATATTGTGCTGCTTTAAAAATGAAGGGTTCACACAGACGGAGCGCTCCTTCTCTGCTTCACATTCGCACCTGTTCAAACACGGGTTGTAGCAGTGTTTTTCCCCACCTTCCACAAGACGTGAGATTATTTTTGTTCAGAGACAAAAATCTCTGAACAAGAAAAAAAGCCTTGAATTTTGTGAGATGTTTTGTCCCCTCCTGAAGGCAAGTGTCTGATTTGTTATGGTTTGTTCCAGCGAGGGGCAGAGTTGAGTCCTGTGGGTTTAGGAAACATGTTTAAGGCTTAAATAAGGGAAAGGTATTCCTCCCCCTCCCCTCTTTTGCGCTTCTTTTGTGGCACCTGACTGCTTCCCCAGCTGCCCCTATTGAGTCTCACTGTTCTCTGCAAGTAGGAGGGGGGCACAAGGGGAAGGTGGTGGGTAGGCCTCCCACCACCACCACCACCACCACCACCACCACCACCCAGGCTGAGCTTTAACTAATTTATTTTGGTGCAGGCCTTCATGGGTTCCACCTTACTTCATCAGACACACCCTTTGGAGCGTGTGTCAATTCCTCACAGTTTATAAAAGCTGCAATGTGCGTTTCCTGCGTTATCCTGCTGACTCAGGACTGGATCTTTTTGTCTGCAAAGTAACATTTGGCTGCAGGATTCACACAGGATCCAAGCTCTAAGTGTTCTGTGAAATTTGTCTCCTGGAAACTTATACACACCATCCTTTACCCCTTTCAGCCATTGGACCCACACACTGCTTTGTGTTGTTGTGTTTGTGCCTTGTTATGTTTTCAGGGCCAAAAGGCAGCTAGGAGAAAACTTCCCACAAAATATATTCCCCTCCCCCATGAATGCCATGTTTTGGAACAAAATGCCCGCCCCACCCTCCCCACTTTTGGATGAGCCATGATGCTATGGAGCCAAAAGAACACCCTCTGGTTGGACCCATTTGTGGGATGGGGAAAATCAATAGAAACTCTTGGCAGGTTCCAGAAGCACTCGAGTATTCGTGCCCCTTGCCCTAACCCTCCTGCCAACCCTCCACCAGGGGTGACTCTGGTGTAAGGAAAAGTCCCAGGTAGCTTTTGGACTTGGCAAAACGATAGTAAGGCCACACCTGGAGTATTGTGTACAATTCTGGTCACTGCATCTCAAAAAAGACAGAGTGGAACTGGATAAAGTGCAAAAGAGAGCGGCTAAAATGATTACTGGGCTGGGGCACCTCCCTTATGAGGAAAGGCTAAAACATTTGGGCCTCTTTAGTCTGGAAAAAAGGCGCCTGAGAGGGGATATGATTGAGACGTACAAAATAAAGCAGGGCATGAGTAAAGTGGATAGAGGGAAGCTCTTCTCCCTCTCACAAAATACCAGAACTAGGGGACATCCACTCAAATTGAGGGCTGGGAGAGTAAGAACAGACAAAAGAAAATATTTTTTTCATCCAGCGCGTTGTTAGTCTGTGCAACTCCTTGCCACAGGATGTGGTGATGGCATCTGGCCTGGATGCCTTCAAAAGGGGATTGGACAGATTCCTGGAGAAAAAGTCCATCACAGGTTACAAACCATGATGGAGATGTGGAGTCTCCAGGCTTAAAACCAGGGTCCTTCAAGGGCCAGATGCAGGGGAGTGGTATCAGGAGACAGAGATCTAGTCTCATGTGCTCCCAGAGGCATTTGATGGGGCCACTGTGAGATACAGGAAGCTGGACTAGATGGGCCTTTGTCCTGATCCAGCAGGGCTCTTCTTATGTTCTCATGTCTTTTGGCACAAACTGTAAAAAGGAATGTGGGGGATGCCACGTGAAACAAGGGGACCCAGGAACCATGTGGCCATTTCTGAACGATGAGCAAACCCATCAGAACTACTCTGAGCTGATCAGAGCCACAACCTCTTCTCATTTCTCACTTCCCGTTGTCCTGGTGGATGGCCAGCCAAGGAGAAGAAGAGAGAACAAAGGAATTTCCCCCTGGATATTCAGAAAGAAAGAAAACCTTCTTGGCTGGGGCTGCAGCTGGTCTGCCCCTCCGGAAGTCCATGACAGTTGTCCATCCCCACCCCCACTCCCGCTGCCACTGCTGCAAAAGGCTGGGGAGGCTCCGGTATTGATGGGTCACTTTGGGAGGCTTCAGGGGTGGGGGGACGACTCCGGAGACGCTGGAGCCTCACCTCATCATTTCTTGAGCAAGCCACAGATACCTCGACACCCCCAGTCCCCCTCCCTTCTGAAACAAAACAAAATGAGGAGGGCTGGGGCAGCTGAGTGGCTGAGGTCTCCTGAAGAAGGGAATGATCGGGCCCTTCGGAATCTCCTCTACCTGGGAAACCCTCCAAAGGGAGGCCATAAGTCAGAACTGACTTGACAGCACAGGAGGACGAGGATGGATGCTTTGAAAAGTATTTTAAAAGAATAAATGTGCTAAAAGGCTGTTGACATGGAACATAAAGACAAACATAAGAACTGCAGAAGAATGAGGTAACCTTTTGGAGGTCGTAAAACCACAAGGATGCTGTACATTGGAGGCAATGTGAGAGCAATACACACACACACACACACACACACACACAGAGAGAGAGAGAGAGAGAGAGACCTATAAGCAGCTCCTGGTCGCAAGACGGCTGCTTGTGCATCTAGTCTACCCCTTGTAGTGTTAGAGGTGGCCTTGTGTGCTGCAGGAGGGGTCTTCGTTTTGAAGATCTACAGAGGCCTCGTTTTGAGTGGGAAGGTGGGATGTGAGTTTAATATGGCATATGCATCTCCTAAGTGTATAAATCCTCGCTCTGCCCCCAAAATAAGCCTCGTTGGTCCACAAGGGAGTGGCTCGAAAGCAGACCGTAAGTCCAGAAGGAGCAGCAGCAAGGTTTGGGACGTCTGCAGGCTGAGCATGAAGGGGTCTCCCCTGGCACCTCTCTGGCTTCTCTCTGGGAACAGCGGGGGGAAATCCCCCAGCCAGCCCCTTGTTCATTTCTTATTGGGAAAGCTGGGCATATGACCACGAGGTGTGTTTCCCATTCAATGGCAGGGCTGGAGGAGTGGGCAAGTACCCCTACCAATCCCTTTACAGGCTGGCTAGCAGGGACCAGTCCACTGGCCAAATCAGTCCAGCACACATGAGGCCTGCCCCCACATCTGGGCTCTGAACACCCTGTTCCTGCCAGGTCTTGGCACTGAGCTCTCACTTGGCTCCCGGTTTGGACGGACAGCTTCTCCTCCTAAAGCCAGTAGACTAGTAGAGGCTTGAGGAAGAACATAAGAACCTAAGAACATAAGAAGAGCCATCCTGCTGGATCAGGCCAAAGGCCCATCTAGTCCAGCTTCCTGTATCTCACAGTGGCCCCACCAGATGTCTTTGGGAACGCATGAGACTAGATATCTGTCTCCTGATACCACTCCCCTGCATCTGGCCCTTGAAGTACCCCGGTTTTAAGCCCGGAGATTACACATCTCCATCATGGTTTGTAACCTGTGATGGATTTTTTATCCAGGAATTTGTCCATTCCCCTTTGGAAGGCATCCAGGCCAGATGCCATCACCACCTCCTGTGGCAGGGAGTTCCAAAGACTAACAACACGCTGGGTGAAAAAATATATTTCCTTTTGTCTGTTCTCACTCTTTCCACCCTCATTTTGAGTGGATGTCCCCTAGTTCTGGTATTTTGGGAGAGGGAGAAGAGCTTCCCTCTATCCTGTTTACTCATGCCCTGCATTATTTTGTATGTCTCAATCATATCCCCCCTCAGGCGCCTTTTTTCCACACTAAAGAGCCCCAAATGTTTTAGCCTTTCCTCATAAGGGAGGTGCCTCAGCCCAGTAATCATTTTAGTCCCTCTCTTCTGCACCTTTTCCAGTTCCACTATGTCTTTCTTGAGATGCGGTGACCAGAATTGTACACAATACTCCAGAATCAGTCCAGAATGAATCGGGTCAGTGGCTGGCCTCCTCCGCAGGGCTGCCCTCTCTTTCCTCCCTGCGGTGACCTGGCAGCTTCGCGGGGATCAAGGCGGAAGTGCCAGGTGACAAACAGCGGCTTGTTCCACCAGATTCAGGGGAGGAGAATCTCCCCCCCCCCCCCAGGCCTCTTTCAGGGCTTGGTCCTTTTTTCTCAGGACATCAGAGGGGAGGCCGGGCCTGCCTCCCCACCCCCCTCTCTCATGGGGCTTGGCCGGGAAGGGGGGGGAGAGGATTATAAGCCAAAGGGAGGCCAGCCCTTTGGGCAGCTGCGTGAGGTTCCAGGGAGCACCATGGACCCACCTGGGGCTCTCCTCCTTGGGCTGTTCATCTCTGCAGGCAAGCAAGGTCTACAGAGGGAGGGTGGTGGAGAGGGAGGATTGCGGGCCAGGGGGGCATGCATGCTTCTGGGGAAGGTCTTGAAGGGGTCAGAGGCATGTCTGTGAGACAAAGAGAGAGAATTTTACAATGGCTAGAGATGTCTGCAGAGCACCATCTAGTCATGGGTGTGTGTGTGTGTGTTTTGATGACCATTTTCTGTTTACAAGAGCCTCGTGGCGCAGTGGTTAAATGCCTGTCCTGCAGGTAAAACTGTGCTCATGACCTGAGGTTCGATCCCAGGTAGCCGGCTCATGGCTGACTCAGCCTTCCATCCTTCCGAGGTCGGTTAAATGAGTACCCAGCTTGCTGGGGAGGCAATGTGTAGCCTTCATACTGTAATTAAAAACTAAACCGCTCAGAGACTACTTGAAGTGGTATGGGGCAGTATATAAGCAGAACACTTTGCTTTTGTTCACTTATATTTATTTATTTATTTATTTATTTATTTATTTATTTATTTATTTATTTATTTATTTATTTATTTATTTGATATGCTGCCCACCTAGCCTGGGGGCCACAGTTCTTGTGGCCTGAAACTGTGGGTGCAAGGCTTGACTTGGTCCATCCTGTCCCATGCCTTGACCGGGTGGGCCCAGGAGATGGCCAGTGCCTCATGACAGCACGGGAGGTGCATTCATCCTCAAAGGAAGAGGAGGAGGAGGAGGTGGTGGTGGTGGTGGTGATGCAGCCTCTCCTACAGAGGACCTTCCTGGGCCCAGAGGTTTGTGACAACTATCAACCCATTGCAAATATAGAATCATAAGAGTCATAAAGAGTTGCAAGAGACCTCAAGGGGCCATCCAGTCCAACACCCTGCCATGCAGGAACCCCCGTCAACTGTCCCCTTCCTGGACAAGGCATTTGAGCAAACAGTGCCTGGATAACTTCACACACATTCTCGGAGGAAACTGATTATCTGGACTAAAGATGGGGATGCATCAGAAAAAAAATGATTTGTTTTGATTTATGATTCATCAAGGTCAACGGATCACAAAAACAAATGTACAATTTTTCCACAGAGATCAGCAAATCGATTCTTATTTTTTTATTTTTATAAAACCCTATAAAATGGCCTCCAAGGGATTGCTGAATCAAAAACCCCTAAAAACTCATCAATTCATATTAATTAGGGGTATCAATTTGTCAAAAATCAGTGGTTTTTGAATGAATTTTGCAATTTGTTTCTTAATTGGTGCCCATGTCTTTGGAGTTGGATACCATCAATATGCTGGTGGTATCATTAAGTGTTTCTTCTTCTTATCATTGGGGCTGGTTGAGGCTGCACAGGTGCCTGGGTGGGCATTATGGACAGGAAGAGGACCAGTGAACTAAAGATGAATCCCAACCAGATGGTGGTTTTGTGGTTCTGGTGCTTCTCTGATCCAGGAGTTGGCAAGGATGCCTGTTCTGGATGGAGTTTTGCTCTCCTGGAAGGAGCAAGATTCAAGGGTACCCCTAGATTCCTCTTTGTCATTGGAGTCTCACCTCAGCTCAGTGGCTCATTGTGCCCAGGTCAAGCTTTGATGGGTCCACCAGCTAGGACCATTTCTGGACAGGGATAACCTAGCCACCGTCATCTGTTTTCCTGTTGATCTTACCTTTTTGCAATGCGCTCAACAAAGCAGCTAGACTGCTCACAGGAACATCCTTTAGAAGCCACATGACACCAATTCTGAAGGGTCTAAGCTGGTTGTCAAAGCACTTCCAGTAGTACTTCAAGGTGTTGATTGATGACTTACAAAGTGCTATTTATGTGTCCTCAAATGTTCTGGGCTCATTACTGTTAAGCCACATTGGGTCCTTTTCCAAGGAGAATGGTAGGGTAAAAATATTCAAAATGAATGAATGAATGAATAAATATTGTTGTTACTACTATTGTTGTTGTTGTTGTTTATGGTTATACATCCTAGTTACTAGTTAGGTGGGATATAAAAGTAAACAAACAAAGAAACAAATGCTCTGCTTTTTTCACTTTCAAAGTTTGAATGTTTAAATGTTTTCTCTTTGATTTTAAATTGCTTTGAATGTGCTGTTTTACATTTGTTTCATTCAGTTTGCAGCCCCCCACCCCCCCCACCCCGGGATCTTCTTGTGATATTAGGGTAGGCTATGAAATGAATGGGAGATAAGAGTGTGCATAAGGGAGCGCAAGTGAGGAATATCCTGTAGAGGCAAATGGGTTTTTTGCTCTCTGCTGCCATCCAGAATCAGCAGCATCCATCTGCATTTTCATGGACACGCAGAGAAGCACATCCTTCCCCGTGATGGATTTTGTAGTTGCAGGCAGAGAGAAAGAGAGAGACTTCAGAAAAGCAGGGGTGGACCTCAAGCCAATAATTGGGCCGGGGGCTTCTCTCAGAACGGGACGTGATGGTGGTCCTTGCTCTCCGGCAGTGTCTCCACCCTGGGTCCCGGTTGGGGTTCCTCCCTCTGTAGAGAAAGGGCAGTGCCTGCTTCTCTTGGGGAAAGGCCGCGGCATGGGGTGGGTGGGAATCCTCGGGGTAGGTGTGGGGGGGCTGCCGTCTCTGCACAAGACCCTGAGGGTATTGCCTCCCTAGAGCAGTGTTGACGAACCCTATGGCACGGGTGCCCAAAGAGACACCCGGAGCCCTTTCTGTGAGCACCTGACATCGCCCCTTCACAGCCCCACTCATCCCTCTTTGGCCCCCTCCTCACAGCGGCCTTCACGACGAGAAGCCCTCCGCCGTTGCCTGCTGCTCCTGCCCCAGAAAAGGAGGGCCAGTGCCCACGGGGAAAGAGCCGGGACCTGCCGCCCTCCTGGGTCTACTGCATCCAGGATTCCACCTGCCCTGGCGCCGAGAAGTGCTGCACTCTGGGGAGGATGAGGATCTGCCTGCAGCCTCCAAGAGGTGGGTGCCACTCCCCTCCCCCCAGTGTGTGGGTGGGTGTGGGTGCCAAGTGTAAAGGAGAAGCCCACGCTCACTCCCGGGAAGGGCTGGAGTCTCATGGGATGGGAAACAAAGCTTGTTTCCTGCTTCCTTCTCCTCCTCCTCCTCCTCCTGGGAAGGAGGTACCGGTATCAGTCAGATTTTGCATGCATGATAAAGCCCAAACAAAATGAAAAAGGAGGAGGACCTTTTAGCGTGCACTTTCCTCAATCACTAGGTCAGTGATGGCGAACCTATGGCACAGGTGCCAAAGGTGGCACTCGGAGCCCTTTCTGTGGGCACCCGACATCGCCCCTTCACAGCCACCTGTATTCAGGTTAAATTACTGTTTTGGCACTTTGCAAAAAAATTACTGGGTTTTGAATTGCAGTTTAGGCACTCGGTCTCTAAAAGGTTCGCCATCACTGCACTAGGTGGTTCAGGTCTCTGGCTGGGGAGACACAGGTTCAATTCCCCCCTCCACCCCCAACAGTGCTTCCCTGACAAAAGGGCTGGACTTCATGGTCCACAGAGCCTAGAGACAGGCACAAATCAGGCAATTTGCTTTGATTCATGATTTGTCTGGCTTGATGAATCACAAGGAAATGTATGAATTATTTTCTAATAAATCTATGTGTTTTCTTAATATTGACATTTTTTTAAAAACTGTACAGACACTAATATTGCAGGGAAGCTTCAGACCTCCTAATCAAACGCTCACAAACAAACAGAGGTGTCACTTCTGCCAAATGTGCATCAACTAATAAGTGATTTTTGTGATGAATTTTGCCATTCCTTTTTTAACGTGGATCGGTCTTGAGTAGGGTCCCTTCCAGACCTGCAGTTGTAAGAGGAGGGTAAAGAAGGGGTGGACGGCAGTTCAGATAAATCTGCTAGTCTTTTAGGGTACACAACACAGCTCTTCTCCTCTCCTTGTTGTTTGGGCGTTGTTCTTTATCCTGGGAAATGGTTTTGGGTCTCATCCTCAACAGACTCAGCTTGTTGATATGGGAAGGGAAAGCAAAAGCAGGAGGAAAGCAGAGCATGAAAGATGCAATGAATAAGTAAAGAACGCTTAGCTACTCAGAAGCGGTTGCTTTTTCTTTAAGTACCCGGGGGGGGGGGGTTCTGTAACTCTGCGTGTTTCATGTAGTTCTTAGGGTTCTGGGAGTGAAAGATAGTTGTTCTGAAATTTAAGACACACCTACCCTGTCCCTTTGGATGTGGGCAGCTGTGGTCTAAATAGGGTCAACTGAGGTCAGAGGAAGGAACAAACAATATGAAATTGGGATGTGATCCTGAGTCCAAATAGCACAACACCCTGAAATGACCTCTCTGCTCCTTTCACTGTTAGCTGAACACTCCTCCTCCTCTGCAGAGGGGGTAGCAGAAGTGAAATAATTTGCCTGTGCTAGATATTCACTGATGCACTTAATCACTGAGATTAATTTTTCCTCCCTTTGGCTTTCTGTGAAGTGCCAATTGAGAAACTAGCCACAGCTGTGGTCTTAACTGGCACTATACACAAAGGCAAAGAATTTCCTGATAGGGGAAAAGTGTGGTTTACTCTAGTGATAACGCGGTGTGGTCATCGTGATAAAGAGCAAAACCAATCCACCTGCACAGTGCACCAGATCCTTTCCAGAAGGAGCCCTTTTAGTTTTCTTCTTTAGATTTGAATGTAAAACGTTTCAAAGTGGGAGAGTGCAGGGATCTCCATGGCAAGGACAGGGTAGAGGGAGAGTGACATCCCTCTCTCTGGGTCCTCTGCCAAGGACGGCATTCTCTGACTCTGCCCTGTGCCTCTTTCCTCCTGTTCCTCAGTGGGTCTCGGTTACTGCCCCAAAGGGTGTTTGGCCTCAAAGCAGCCCTGCCGGGTGAGCTGCCTGGATGACACCTGGTGCCACCCAGGGGAAAAGTGCTGCCAAGAGGACTGCCACCTCCGTTGCATGGGCGCTGAGCCAGGTAAGGGGGCCTCTGGGGGTTTGCCCAGGCTGGCCAGGGAGACGACCGGACAGGAGCCTGGATGGACAAGAAGAGGGACAGACGGAGTGGCTGGAGCCGAGGGTGGGCAACCAAGGCTGAGGGTGGCAGCTGCGAGGGAGGAGGGCTGCGGGGAAGGAGGCTTTCCCTTGACAGACCGGCGTCTTCTGGACATGTCCCGCCTCAGCCAGGCCCGGCGTTTGCCCAAGGAAGAGGGTGAGGCCTGGCACCACCCACCCCTGTGCCAACCAGTGTGAGGATGACCGGAGCTGCCCCCCAGGCATGAAGTGCTGCTTCGACGGCTGTGGACTCGGATGCGTGAACCCCGACCCAGGTACGAGAGAGAGGGGGAAGCATGAGAGAGCATGAGAGAGAGAGAGAGAGAGAACGTGCAGTCTCGAGATTCTTGGAGGCTTCCTTTGTGAAAAGGCATGCAAGGGGAAACACCGAGGATGTTGGCGGATGCCCACTAGGGAGCCCTGCTCCTGCCTGAAAGCAGGCTGGTGGCCTCAGTGAGCAACAGGCCAGTGTGTGGGTTTGCATACATGCCTGTGCATGGCTGTGTTGGTTGCAAAACCACCAAGAGGCGCTTTCTGCCTGGTGGGCATCCCAGACAGAGGAATCCAGGCACAGGACAGGGAAAGAAGGTGGGGAATTTTCTGCCAACATGAGACACCAACATGAGGGAATTTTCTGCCAACATGAGACACCAACATGAACAGCTCGAGCAAAGGGGTCCAGCTACACATGTCCCAGACAGAGACGATGCAAGCTCACAGACCCCTCCATCGCCCTCAGGCTAGTTGTTATCTGGACCACCTGGTGGCCAGTACAAACCTTGTGAGCAGCAAAGATAGGTCACCACAGGACAGGACAGGACAGGACAGGACAGGGGCACAACGGGTGCAGCTCTTTGTGGCAGAAGGCGCAGTGACGGGAAAGGCTGCCCCTGCGGAATTTCCATCTTATCAAGGAGCAGCTCAGTCATAAAAGGTGTGGGTGGAGTGATGAATAAGAAGTCCACGGGAGGGAGCGAGGCAAGGAGAGCCTCCCTCGGCCTGGCTCTGAAACAAAGCAGAACGGGACCTTCAAGTTCCTCGTTCTCCTCTGCGGGTCACGGCTACTTTATCTGCTTAATTAAATCCTCTGGTAGCTTTCATTCTTCTGCTGGGATCTCAGCCAAAGTGGCCCGGAGACAATTGTAAAAGCTGGCCGTCTCACGGCCAAAGTCATAGCCTCTGGGGCTCCTGGCACCAGTCACTGCCAGGGTTTGGAGGGAAGTCCGTCTCCCACACAGCCCTCCCTGCTGGCCACAGGACCACGTTCTGCACCCTTCCTGGCCTCTTGGGAAATCGGCACAGTATACAATTATAAAAATAAATAATAAATAATATATCTGGCTGTGGGGGTGGGGGTGGGGTGCGTGACTGGGAAGACAAGGTGGGAACAGGTCCCAGAGGAAGCCTCTGGTGACCTGGGCAGCTTCTTCTGGGCGAGGGCTCCTGCCGTTCATAGCACACGGCTCATCATGCTGACCTTCCCACCACCAGGACTCAGGAGTGCCGCCCCTCCCCCAGCATGAAGCAGGAAGGAAATGGTGTTGGCTTTGGGCTGTCACAAATAAATTGTATATGAACCACCACTGAGCAAAGTGTGTCCATAGCACCTTGATGTGTTGGGATTAACAGCCACTCCTGTGCAGAGTAAAACTTATGTGTTCTCCCAGCAAAATGATGTCCAAATAAGCACTTCTACTCCTGGTTAAAATATGAAACAACAAGCTATAAACATCTGTAAAAGATAACATTGCTGATCATGCTCAGACATTTGGAACGACAAACATATTTTCTCTGGGAAAGAATTCACTTTCATTCATCATTAGAGTGTTACATTCGGAAGCCCTGAATGGCCCTATAAATCACTACTCGTCACATCGCTGATCTGGTCTGTTCAAGCTGTATCTAGTCAATTGCCCCATCTGACAGACCACTGGCTGACTCCTGCCTTAATAAAGCATCCTGGCCAACTACAGACTAATTCTGATGGGTTTCAATTGCAGCCTATGCAAGGACAAGATTCTGGACCTATCTATCTATCTATCTATCTATCTATCTATCTATCTATCTATCTA
>JAHTLZ010000254.1:1776-28830 GCA_023846285.1 Phrynocephalus versicolor | reverse complement strand
AGGTACTTGAAAGGTCCACTGGGACGCGCTAAAGTGGGCGTGGTCGCACTTAATTTCCTGTAAACTCCGGAGCTGGTGGGGAAACATTTTTAAGCTCCGGAGCTGGGAGCCATTTGCCCCGGAGTTTAGGGGTCGTGTATAAACGCCCCAAGATAGGCTTTGTAGTTAAAACTCTGCACCGTATCCTAAAACAATCATCTCTGTATCTTTGTAAACTTTGTCTTCTAAAAGCATAATCTCTGTATCTCTCCAAAGCACCTCCGCCTCCTCTTAACCTTTGAGAAGTTTTCTGCAGACCTGGGCTTCTAAACTGACTGGCAACATGATGTGTCCAAACCACACACAAAAAGGGGTAGAACAAATGTCAAACCTCATGCTAAGACATCTCAGATCTTAAAATATCTTGTTTTTGCATCTTTGTTTTCAGCTTTTAAAACTCACTATTAAGAATCATAGAATCCTAGAATCCTAGAGTTGGAAGAGACCTCAAGAGCCATCCAGTCCAACCCCCTGCCATGCAGGAACCCCCGTCACAGTATTTCCGACAGACGGCCACCCAGCCTCTGCTTAAATAGAGAGAATTGGATAGAGAGAACTATATATTAATGACCTTTAATCTGCCCCTCCTCTGTAAGACAGCCCTTCAAATATTTGAAAAGTGCTATCTTACTATCACCCATGAGGCTTCTGTTTTCAAGGCTAAACGTCCCCAGTTATTTCAGTCTTTCCTCATAGGGCTTGGTTTCCAGCCCCCCCAATCCTCCTTCTTGCCCTCCTTTGAACTTGTTCCAATTTGTCAGCAACTTTCTTGAAGTACAGTGTCCAGAACTGGACACAATACTCAAGTTGAGGCCTAACCAGTGATGAATAGAGCACCTCACAGGGTTTGGAAATTATGCTTCTGTTAATGCAGCCTAAAATAGCATTTGCCCTTTTTGCAGCCACATCACACTGTTGGTTCATGTTCGGTTTCTAATCTACAAGAATTCCAAGATCCTTCTCACTTGTAGATGTGTCCGTCATCTTGTGTGACCCCCCCCCTCACTGTGTGCTTGGTGTCTTCTTCCTTGGTGCAGTGCTTTGCACTTATCCCTGTTAAACCCAAGACTGAGCCTTAGGGTACCCCACTTGTTATCTGCTCGCACTTAGAGAAGGAGCCGTTACTCATCACTCTCTGAATACGATTCTGTAGCCAACTGTGGATCCACTTTGCACGCGATTTATCTATCCCACACCCAGTTAGCTTGCAAATCAGGATATCGTGGGGAACTTTGTCAAAAGCTTTGCTGAAGTCAAGATATATTACATCTATAGCATTCCCTCTGTCTACATGATCAAAAAATGAGATCAGGTTTGTCTGGCAGGGTTTGTTCTTGAGAAATCTGTGTTGGCTTCTAGTTTTTGTTGCATTGTTTTCTAGCTGCTTGCATAGTGACAGCTTAATCATCTGTTCCAGGATTTTTCCTTGGATTGATGTCGGACTGACTGGTCTCTAGTTCCCCATTTCCTCTCTCTCTCTCTCTCTCTCTCTCTCTCTCTCTCTTTACCATTTTTGAAGACTATTCAGCCCACCTTCTACATCCACTCTTGGGTGCAGTTCGTCCTGCCCTGAAGATTTGAACACATTCAAGGTGGTGAAGTTTTCCTTGACTGTTTGTTTATTAATCTTGAGCTGCAGCCGTGTCCCCTTCCACTTCCCCTTGACTGAGGCCTGGTGGTTCAAGGTCAGTCTTATGGGAAAAGACAGCACGAAAGTAGGAATGGAGCGCCTCCACCTTTTCTTGGCCGTCTGTTACCCTTTTCCCATCTCCACTGAGGATGCGGCTGCAGTCCCTTTGTGCCAAAAATACTGTATGTTGAAAGGCTGCTTTACACTTAATGAAATGGTAAAGGTGTGAGCAAGGCGTGAACACTGAAAACACACCCTTTTAACCTCTCAGGTAATGTTGCCGGGCTTGCTCCACAGAATGCCAGCTTGAAAGCTACGCAACAAACAGTGTCCAAACTCTTTCCTTGGGTTAGGCAAACTGAGAAATAAAAGCCGCATTGGACCAAAAAGGTCAAAAAGTCAACTCATTTGAAATGTGCCCTTGGAGGGGAGCCTTACCAATATCTCAGGAAACCAGAAAGGCAGAGAAGCGGGAGCTCAGTCAAGTCAAGCCTAAATTTCTATTAAAACAAAAAAGGAATAAACAGAGACTCCCCTATTGCGCACATTGAGAAGAACCTTAGAGCCACCACATCATGAAGCTGAGAGGGGCCTAAAAGGCCGTAGAATCCCACCCTCTGCTCAAGGAAAGAATTATGAGGAATGGAAACTAACATGGAAAACACAGGTGTTCTTATGAGCTTATTTGAGCTGTTTTAAATCTGGGCCATTTAAAGCCACTTGTTTCTGCACGGGACGGGGGGGATAGTCTAAAAAATTATAGCTTTAACAACCTTTGCTACACCGCTGTGCCAAATTTGGTGCTGACCAAATTCCAGTTCCAAAGTTATAACGTTCTGTTTGGGCTCCGGCAAACACACATTCTTAGGATTAGCTTGTAGAATACTGATCTTCTGTGCTGATGAGCAATAACATAGCTGCAGGATCACTCTAATTTTACTTTGGTATGAGTGCTAATCCGAGACTTATGTTGTTTACAGTCTTGATGCACCTTCAGTCTGGTTCTTCTGGTAAGGAGCAGGTGGAACAAATTACTTCTCCTCTTTTGGTCCAATTAAAGATATAAGTCTATGCTGGGGTAGGGGGTGGAAGGGAAAGAAAGAGGTTCGCATTTTTTAGATAGACTGTGATCCGGCTGGAACAGAGTTCAGAGAGCCACCACTGTCTGGTAAAACCTTTAGTTTGGTCTAGAGGTAAGATGGCCAGAGCCAACCAGGCCCAGATACAGACTTTGCTCTAAGGAGAGAAGGAACGAAGGAGGCTTTACCAGATAAATGTTGCGGAATTCCTGACCATGTCTTGGTCACACGCACGCACGCACGCACGCACACACACTCAAAGAATTCCTCTTTGTCGCACAAGCTCTGGCAGAGCTTAAGAGCCACCTGAGCTGGTGGTGGTGGAGGCAGGGAGCTCCCGGAAGGTTGAGCAGCAGTGGAGGGCTGGGCAAAGCACCCCACATGCCATGTATGCTCGCAGGGAGACTGTGTGGGGTGTGAGCCCCAGCTGGCATGGTTGTGTGCCTGATGCAGTGGCTTCCTACGTTTTCCTCAAATTGAGGGCTGGGAGAGTAAGAACTGACAAACCAGGGCGTTGTAAGTCTATGGAACTCCCTGCCACAGGATGTGGTGATGGCATCTGGCCTGGATGCCTTCAAAAGGGGATTGGACAGATTCCTGGAGGAAAAGTCCATCACGGGTTACAAACCATGATGGAGATGTGTAATTCCCCAGGCTTAAAACCGCGGTACTTCAAGGGCCAGATGCCGGGGAGTGATATCACGAAACAGATATCTAGTCTCGGGCACTCCCAGACGCATCTGGTGGGGCCACTGAGATATACAGGAAGCTGGACTAGATGGGCCTTTGGCCTGATCCAGCATGGCTCTTCTTATGTTCTTATGTTCCTACCGTACTGACAGGCAAACAGGGTCATTCACTCTGAGTTCTGGGTGGTCATGCTCTCCCCTTCTGTCGTCGGCCGGCCCAGAAGCAGTCCTGCTCCCCCTTCCTTTGCTTGCCCCCCACCTGTGAGATGCTGCAAGGACCGTCCCCGGGGACATCGCATTAGCCTCAGGTTTTGGCCTTGACCGTTCAAGGAGCAGGCTGCCGTTCGACAGGGCAGCCTATAGCCCCACTGGCAAATGCCACCCACCTACCCACCCACCCCCAGTAAGACTTTTGGGTTTCCTTGTGCCTCCCTGACCAGGAATCGCAAGCCAGGCCAGCTGCACAAGCGGCCCGGCTTGTTCAGTGGGTTCGCCGTCCGGCAGCCGAGGCTGTGTGGGGTTCCCGTGTGGGGTGACGCCCCACTGCAAGGTGAAGGGTGACATCCTGGAATCCACCTGCCCCGGCTGCATAGCAGGCGAGAGGGAGGGAGATAAACACAGGTGTGGGTGGGAGGGCGTGGCGCCCATTCCAGCGGGATTGTTCTCGCCTTATTAATTGCTGGAAAAGGTGGGTGCGGGCTCTGTCTCGGGGAGGGAGGGAGGGAGGGAGGAGGCAGATGCTGACAGGCCAGAAGGCTGGGGGGAGAGGAGACGCACCTGGTGATGGAGCGTCCAAAACTATGATTGGACTCCACCTCCACCTCCACCACCGCCTGGCTGGATAAACGCAGGGCCGGCCGGCCCTCTCTTTAGAAGCCAAGTTTAGACTGCAGCCTTTGGCATCTAAAGGTGAGGCTGCCGCCTTTGGTGCCTCCAGCTGAAAGCACAGGAGGGAAACACCCACACCCCCATCTCTCCCCTGGGCCACTGGGGCTGCTTTTCCACAGGACCCCATCCCCCCCCCTTCCATCAGAGCAAAATCCAAGAGGCGGTTTGGCGACAAACCATGGCTTCTTCTCTGCCCCACTGGCCCTCAGAAACTACTTTAGTCTCTCGCATCTTCTCAATCAGTCCGTTTGCGGGTCACTTTGCAGCTCATCAGCGGCGGAGGTCTTTGGCTGCAGAGCCAGAGAGGTTGGCAGTTCGATTCCTCCCCTGGGCCACCTTGACCAGGCTTGGTCTTCTTGGTGGTCCACAGGGTCCCCTTCCACCTCTGCGGTTCTGAGGTTACAAATTCAGGAGGAATGGAGAAATTCAGGGATGGAGTCCTTGCAAGGTGCACCCAGAAAAAGTATATATCTATCCAAGTGCACTCTTCCAATTCCACAAAAAGCAAACCAGGAGCCCTGCTCTGACCCGGACAATTCACGGAAGATGTCAGTGGAGGGAGAGGAGAACCCTAGTTGCCCCAGCACAGCTGCCCTTTGAAGTCCTCTCTTTTGGGATTCAGGGAGCTCCCTTCCTCCCTCTGTGGAAGGAGCTCTTTCGTCTGTACCGATTTCCTGAGCTATTATGAGAACTTCCCTTGGAGATTAGCTGGAGGAGGTGCCTTGTGCCATTGCCATGCAAATGCTCTATGGCTCTTCTGACTCTCCGGGAGGAGTACCCCCCGGCAGGCACCTCCCTTCCACCCCCTGGCCTAGCGCCCTTTTGTGTACCTAACTCTGTCTGCTGATACGTCGGTCTATCGGCTTCATAAAACAGACAACAGTACAGTATTGGGCTTTCAAGTCCCCTTGCACTGGTGCCTTTGGGGTGCGCCTTCCCACCTTCAAACACGGCAGGTCTTACCTTTTCAGGATAAAGCCTTGCTGTTTCATGGAGTGGTCTGAGAAAGGCTAGTCCACCTCCCGATGGAAAGAAAGAGCAGAAGGACGCCCAGATCTGAGCAACTGGGAGGCTGGCGTGTCATGCGGCCCCTGCCGCCTCCTGGCCTTAAAATGAGGCACAGCAGGCAGCAGCGACACTCCCTGCGACCGCCACGGCTGTGGGATTGGGCCCCTTGAATCCAATGGATGGGGTAGCTCAGTTGGTGAGGGGTAGCAGCCTCGGGGGGGTGGGGTGGGGTGGGGACTTCCTGGGCTAACAAATTTGTGGCGCTGTGAGCTGTCTTCAAAAGGAAGTGAATGAAGATTATCTAACAGGTTCCAAATCCAATTCTTTAGAAGAGGCTCCAGTTTTTCTTTGTTGTTCTGAATGTGTTTCAAAGCAGGGTGTGGGTATGAGTTGCTTTAGAGAGAGCCATGGTGTTTGTTCTCCCAGCTAACGTGGTCCAAATGGTCCCATGTCAATTGCATAATTGTGAGTGTCAGGACATTATGCATTTAATATCTCTTTAATCCCACCATCCGTTATTTCCCTCCCCTCTCACTGAACACGAAGCAACCGAGAGAGAAGTGCTCAGAGAGGGACCAGAGGAGCACCTTCAACTCACGGATGGCCCTTGGTCCACCTGCTGACAATGGGTCATAGTCCACCCACCTTGGGCGCTAGATCCCTCCCCTTTAGTCCTTCGTGGGGGGGGGCACAGCCGTCTCCTTGTCCCCACTGACCTGTTCATGCTTGGTGGTGCCAGGACTGTGATCCCTGTACAGGAGGCACCAAAAAGTTAGGCAGGCAGGCAGGCAGGCAGGCAGGCAGGCAGGCAGGCAGGAAGGAAGGAAGGAAGGAAGGAAGGAAGGAAGGAAGGAAGGAAGGCGAAAGAACAAGGACACCTGGGGAAAAGGGCTTCCCTTACATGATGGGGAAGGGGAGCAAAGCTGCAAATTACACACCCAGAACTGGCGAGAGGGCAAGGAGAGGCACCTCTCTGAGAGCAGCCACCTGGGGCATGATAGTCAGCAGAGGAGAGACCCCCTAAGAGCCTGGACACTCCTTTCCTGATGGGAAAAAAAGATATTTCTAGGTAATCTTTTCAAAACCAATCCACTTCTTTATTTTTGAATAGAAAGGGCGAACGGAGAGCGCTTGGCCCTTCAGAGCGGGAATAACGAGATGTCGCCAGCGATTTGGCATCAAGATCCCTTGCGGAAATGGGTGACTTAATGTCACTTGGCATCTGAGGAAAAGGATTGTTCCCTGCGTGGCTGTCGGCCACAAACCTTGTTGGCGGGGAGTCGGAGGGGAAGGCTGGCCGCTCAGCATGACTCGTCATCAGCAGACGAGACAGGAGGCGCTGCTGCTGCGCATCCCGGAGGCTTTCACCCAAGCCCACCCCACATCTTGGCAGGAAGCCACGAAAGAGGCCAGCCGCAAAGCAAGCCCACAACACGGGGCACCAAGGCCACCGGGAACGGCCTCACAGCCTCGCTTGACCCCGTTGATGGCACTGTTGAGACTCCATGACCCCCCCCCCCAGAGGTCGTCAGACTTCATCCAGATGAGACAGAGGTGCTCCAGGAAGGTGGAAAGGCAGACCAAGGGACAGGGATCCAGCCTGTGCTGGATGAGGTGGCAATCTCCCCTTGGGGAAAAAAAAAGAGGTGCTTCTGGATTCATTCCTGAGCCGGATCTCGGTGGTGGTCCGCAATGCCTTTGCACCACTAAAAGTAGTACGCTAGCTGTGTATGTACACATTCTGGGAGAGTTCTGATCTGGCCATAGCGACACAGGACTTAGTTCCATCTCAGCTAGACTACTCTACGTGGGGCTGCCGATGGAAAGTGTCCAGAAACTTCAGCAGATGCAAACTGCAGCAGTGGCCAGATGGTTGGCGGGGCCTGGACACAGGGACCACGGAACCCCCTTATGACAAGAGATCCAGCTTATGTAGATCTACACGTGCCTATATCTACGTCCGTGTCCAAACCCATGTTCGGCCAGATTGGTGGGATATAAACAAAGAAACAAGTGTGATGCCAAGTGGAATATCAACTGGTACCCAAGTATCAGCAATGCCCAGCATGATGTAGTGGAGAGAGTGAGGGCCTAGGACCACTTCGAGGGTGACTGACAAGACCAAAGGGTTTGTTAGGGGTCTGCAGATAGTTTTTTGAATATAAGGTACTGTATAAGGGAGCATGAGATTGGGCAGAAGCCATCGGAATAAAGGGTTGAAGCACCAGGCCAATGGCATGGAGTGGGTGGCACTTGACCCATCCCACGGGAAAACACAGACATGCCACGTGGCCCAAATGCTTGTCCTCCTTCCCCCCTTCTTGTCTTTAGGAGACCATGGGAACCATCAGCAGTAAAGAGGGCGACAGAAACGCAAGCTTACATTAGTGGAGGCAGAGAGGCGAGGCGTTTGGAGGTCTTTCAGGAGGATTAGGAGAAGGGCCACCCCCAAGGGAACAATCCACCCGGAAATGGATACTGGGGAACCAACGGTGGAAGGAATGCAAAAGGGTGCAGAGCCTGACCAATCGTGTCTTGATTGTTTATGGCTCTTTTGTTAAGAAATACGACAAAAGTTGTGTTACACTGTGCTCTTGGGGGTCTTCTCTGCTTTAAGAGGATTCCACAGCTGACTGTCTTTGCTCCGAAAGATAGTGTTGAATCTCAGCTGGTCCGTGGTGGGGGGGGGGAGCCTGAAGGGCAAGGGTTGCCCCCAAAACCAGGGGAACAGGGGAATCTAGAGATGAAGACCTGCCTCCATAGCCTTCCTTGCATCGGCTGGCGGGATGGCACTGGTAAAAAAATAACCCATTCCTGAAGTCTCTTCCCGGAGAGCAGCAGAGGGCACTGCAGGCTTGCGCTTCTTAGGACCAGCAGACACAATGAATTAGCAAATTATTTATTGTTATTATTGTATCAAGACATTAGGACACTAAACCTAATTTGCTAATGTGAACCAATCTGCTTAAATGATTTAGTAGTGAAAACAACTACATTAATTTATTGCATTAATTACTTGTAATGCTTTCCTTTATTGTTCTTTTTTAATCGCAGGTACCAAGAATTGATTTAAAAGGGGGGGGGGGAAACTCCAAAGGAATTAGAGTAATTGTGAGATGTTAATCATTATACCACAGATAGGCATTATTCATGATGCAATCCATGGTGGGGCTTAAAACCATCATTTAATAAATAAATAAATAATCAGTGTCTTGAGAGGAGTTGTGGGGTAATGAATTCATTTTAGCTAATTGGATCCTAGATTCAAGACTCACAAAAAGAGAATGGGCTGAGCCGTGTGGTGCAGAGACGAAGGCAAGGGTGCAGTGGTGGTCCTCTAGCTAGGGCATCATCTGAAGGGAAAGGGAGGGCTCTTTGACCAGCTTCCAACTCTCCTTGCGAGGGGGAGGGGCAGCTGTGGAGACCCTCAGGAAAATCTCCTCCACAGGCAAAAGTGCCCCTAGAGCCCCTGGTGCCACTCACTCTAACCCAAGACTAGAGGGGTCTCCAGAGGGCCTGCCAGGCCCGCCCCTCCCCCACAGACATGGCCAAATATGTGGGCACCGGCCACTGAAGAAAATGAGTCTTCACACAGGCAAAATAGGTCAGTCTCTGCACCTAGAAAGCTAGCACGTCAGGGCCAGCACATGTGTTCAGCATCGCATCTTCCTTCTTTTCTCCTTCAAGGGGGGGGCGTTCCATGGCGGAGCCTCCCGCTGCCGCCTGACGTGGCCTTGCTCCAGCACCGAGCGATCCCCTGGGGAAGAACAAGAGGTGCCGGCTGGAGGCGGAAGGGGCACCTTGTTCCCACACAGCCGGGGAGGGGCCGCCTTTCAGGTGGGAAGGAGCTGTCCTTGTGGCTCCCTCTGGGCAGCCCGCCCCAGAAAGAGGGTGAGCTGGCAAGAAGAAGGGGGCTGCTGCACCCTGTTCCCAGGGGGGGGGGACGACCAGGAGGGCTCAGAGATTCCAAGGGCACCCCTTCCCTTGCCGTTCTGGGCTCGTCTGATGCCTGGAGGGAGACTTTTGGGTTTCCCTTCCCCACGACTCAGAGAATATACTGCATGGGAGCTGCAAAGGTGCAGGGGGGAGGCCAAGAGGGAAAGGTCCGTCCTCGGCGGGGCTGGGGGGTGCATGTGCCCACTGTCTGCTCTCCTCTGGACCCTCCCGTGCTTCTACTGCCAGCCAGGTTAGAGGGGTGTTCTTCGGAGGTGGGGGTGGGGACAGGCTTTGTCAGCAATTCCAGTTGCACAAAAAAGAATCCTCCCCCTCCCCCCCCCCCACTTCTTCCAGGATGTGAGGCAGCCAGAGGATCCTGGTTGGCTTTGGGCCAGGAAGAGTGGCAGCAGGGCTTCTCTCTCCCCTCTTTTGGTTGTCCTTAACTCTTGTCCCCCTTGTTGATTTAGCTGTGGGATAGTTTCCTTGTTGAGACTATTGAGGTCGATGTGCTGGCTCATGCAATGGTACAGAATGTTCACAAATGTCTTAGCTGTCTGAGAAGGCAAAGTCCAGGACATCAGCTGCCTGTTTTTTCTGCAGAGGGGGCAATGGACCCACTACTGACCTGGATGCTAAAACACCACCACAAACCTTATAGTCATTGGGAGGGACTCCAGGAGGATGCCCCTAAGCCCTCACTCCGGCCCTCCAATTGGGTGGGGACACCTGCAGAGAGAGCAAGCACGGCAGTTGCAGAAAGACAGGCAATGGGGAGGAGAAGGGGGAGCCTGTGGGCATCCAGGGTCCTTAAAGGACCCTCGGGGCCAAAGGGCCAAGGGCTCAAGAACAGGTCATGGGGCCACTTGATTGTAGCAGCCAGACTTTTGGTGCACAGCCCTCTGGGAAAAATTTGGTTATTTGGGCCTTGGAGCTCCAAAGTCTGTTAGTTTGCAGGACTTGTCGGCTGCCCTGGAAGGGAATTTGGCAGGACAGGCAGCTGGCGGCCAAGTCCATTGCAGGGTCACCTTTTCTCCTTACTTTTTGGACTTTTTTTCAAATTGAACCTCTTCCCCCCCCCCCAAAATAAACCCTTAAAAACTTGGTTACTAGAAGTGTAAGTGGGCTTTGCCAATGTGCTTTGAAACAAGTATTTCTGTGAGGGAGGAAAATGGGGGTCGGAGTGATGGGAACACAATGGGTCAGAGAGGGTGGGAATTCCTGGAGGTTCCTCACTTCTGATCCAAGCCCAAGACAAGAATGTCCGCCAAACCCCGAGCTCAGTCGGTGGGGGGGGGAGGCTTGGAAGGTGCTCTCAACAAGGACCTCCTGGGCACGGCAGAGAGTCAAAGGGGGCCTGCTCTTTTGAGGCACCGGGGTGGGGGGGTTGTCCTCTCCCCCCTCCCCCCATGGGGCCTGAGTTTGAAAGGGTGGCTTTTGCCTTGCTGGTCAGGTCCAGAATCACCTAGCCCACGCAGGACTTCTATATGTAGTCCCAAAGAGCTGCTTTTTTTTTTCCTGGCCTCTGCAGCCCACACCCAGCTGTGCCCTGGAGCCACGCAGGGCAGAGGAAAAGAGGCACCCGCTGTTCCTTCCACTGACGCACCGATAAGGCTTCAAAGGCACCGGTGGGGACACCTGAGAGGACCAGTGGGTGGCTCTCGGGCCCAGCTGCCATGCTGCTTTTGATGCCACCGCCTTCATAGGCGGTCCACCCTCACCGCTCTCGGGGGCCTTGGGCAGCTGGCCACCTTCTTCCGTCGCCTCTCCCGAGGCCTGCCTGCTTCAGAACAATCAGGAGATGGGCACGCATTCGTTAGCAATGTTTTAGACTAACAAGGCTCCCAGCTGGACAGGGTTGATAGATTTTGCTTTCTTTCTTGGGAAGAACGTGGCGGTCCAGAACCAGTGTGGATTGCCTCCAGTTCCTACCCGGACCAGTCCCAGGGGGTCTCCTCCACCAACCAGCCCCATGAGGCTCACAGGGGGCCTGATCCTGCTGGGGTCCTTGACCCTCTGGGCCAGCCTGCCTCTGGCCTCCGGAGACCTGGGTGAGTTGAGCAGATGCTCCAGGGAGGGCTCTTTGGAGCCAAGCCTGAGTGTGTTTTCCCTTGAACCGTTTGCCTGCTGCGTGGGGCTGGAGGCAGCGGGGGAGCAGAGGCACCCTCTTCTCTGCTGCCCAACCTCCCTGCCCCCTTTGCCTCCTTGTGCCCTCTCTCTGCCGCCCCCCCCCCCACCAGGGGTCTGCATCCTTCCTCCCGACGGAGGGCTCTGCTTCGTCCTGGAGCGCCGCTGGTATTACGACTACGAGTCGAAGAAATGCCTGCCCTTCTCCTGGGGTGGATGTGCCGGCAACGAGAACAATTTTGAGACCCGCAAGGAGTGCGAGGCGGCCTGCAGCCGTTACGGTAAGTCTCGCGCCCCTCCCCCCAAACCCAAACCCCCAGGCAAGAACAGCTCTAGCCGGGAACACCCTGGGCCCAAAAAGGATTTCGCCCCCGAATTCCCAGGGCCAGGAGACGCCCCGGGGGAGGGAACCGCCAGCCAGGGAATCTTGAAGCAAGGCCCTGTCCAAGGCATGCCCACATATATAGTCGGGCGCCAGTTGGGTGCCAGTCTGCTCTCCTCAGCCACCGGCCAGATCTCCCTGGGGTGCCCAGCAGGAGGGCCAGAAGGAGACCCAAAACCACCTGCCTGTTGTTCATCACTGCATGAGGATGGAAGAAGCATGCGCTTCCAACGCAGCTCCCCGGGTTTCTCCTTCTCCTTCTCTCTTTCTCTCTGGGCGTTTATACACGACCCCTAAACTCCGCTGCAAATGGCTCCCAGCTCCGGAGCTTAAAAATGTTTTCCCAACCAGCACCAAAGCTAACAGAAAATTAAGTGCGCCCACCCAAGCGCATCCCAGCGCACTTTTCAGGTACCTGCTCTCAGAAGGTGACAAGTCCTTTATGCAGATCTGCCGGGTTCTCCTTGCTTGTTGTTTTTTTGCCTCCCGCCCCTTTAAGAGGAATTAGGAAGTGACCGGGGCTCGGAGCAGCTTCCACCAGCACCGGAGGTAAGGCTTTATTCTTTTGTCCCTTTTAAAGGCTTTTTTCCCCTCCCTCCCCTCACTCAGACAGAAGCAAGGAAGTGCAGAGTCGTGGGGAGGAAGGAAGAGCTACGAACCCCCAAGATCTCTGGTTCGAATTTAAGGGACCAGCAGATCCTAGGGGTCGTGTAAAAAGGCTCTCTCTCTCTTTGTCATTTTCACATGGAAAAGCATCCCAAATGTTGAATCTGTTCCTTTTAAGGGGACAATGGGGTGGGGAGGAGGGACACAGCTTTTCTTAGGAAGGATTGGCGGTGGGGGAGCCTTAGAGCCTGCAGGGATGATGCACCCCAGGAGACAACACAGCACGCCTGTGGGTGCCCATTCAAAGGGGGCATGGCTTTAGATGGAGGGGGGGCCGCATTCCCCTTTGCCCCCCTACCCCACCCCCGCAGACCTCCATGCCAGGGGACATGCTTCAACCCCTTTGGGGTTTGGGGGGCCTGGTCTTGACAATGAATGCTTTGGGTGTAGAGGGTGGAGGGAGGGGGGTGACCAGACCGGATCCCTGCATTCCAGGCGCAGGACTTGGGTGGACACAAGAGCTGTGCCGGATGGACAGCTGGTGGTGGTGGTTTTTTTTGTTTTTGTTTTGCTCAGGTACGGGTAAGAGTGCTGGGCAGGGATCCTGAAACGTGTGAAGCAGGTCAAGATCCAAGGGTTGCCCCACACCCACACCCACCCCAGAATATTCCCAGCCTCACTCCAGGAACTCCTAGGCTGCAGCTCTGAGGGAAGCAGAGCCTCTTGGGGGGGGGGGAGGAGAGGAGCCTGGGTCCCGGACCTCTTTCCAGAGACGTCACGGTCTCGGTCTGTTGGAGACAAAAGAGGAGCAGAAAGAGTGGGAGGGGGGCAGCTGGAAGCGCAAAGCCTCGTGCCTGCGCTCTCACGGACCATTCCTCCAGCGGCAGAAGTCGGTTGGAATCGAGGAGGTCATACCTCACCTTGGGATGAACTCACTTGGGTGTGGAGGGGGGGGTCAAGGGGCCATACCTTGATAGGCCACTGATTTCTTTTTAAAAAAACTTACAAATCATTGCAAGCTATTTGATGTTTATCAGTGGCCTACAAAGAGATGGGCTGGAGCCGATTCTGGGAGAAACTTGCCAGTCTCCTCCAGTAAGGGACGTGGGTGCTTCTCTTTGGCTTCCTGCTGAGAAGACACCTCTGTTTTCCCTTGACTGCGGTACGGCTGTTCCTTCCCCCTCTGAGAACATCCCATCACAGTGTGGGTTTGCGCTAGAAGTCAGTCAGCAGCCCTGGCAGTTTAGGAGTCCCTCCCTCCCCCTCCTGCGGGTGAGCCAAAGCGAGCAGGAATCAGGTCCTTGGCTGCTGGTGATGGTGGGGGCAGCGGCAGGGACCCTCCATCGGCCTGGCCCTGTCCTTTCCCAGGAGGTGGCAGGAGGAGTCCCCCGGGTGCCCCACACCTGCGGGGGCTTCCCACTGGATCCTGTCTGCTGAGGAGGGCGGCCGCCTTTCTGCCAAGGACTCCTCAGCCAGAAGGAGCCCCCGGGCCAAGGGAATTGGGCAAGGAGGGTGACGCTTCCTTCTCTCTCTCTCTCTCTCTCTCTCTCTCGTGCCAGGATAAGGAAGAGGCTGGAGAAGATCGAGACACGCCCAAGGAAGATGTTGGGAGATGCTGGGAGGAAGGTTCCTTCTCTGGATGCCATGCAAGAGATCCAAGGCAGAGGAGGGGAACGGGTGGTGGGGGGGTCTGGCCCTGGCCCTGCTTTCCCCCAATAAACACAGCCTGCTCCTCTTCCTATCTGAACCTTTTGCAGCATCAGCCTCTGTGAATAGGAGGGTGTTTTTGGAAAAGGGGGCGGGGGGGACCCTGACCTGGACTACTTGCCCACAAGACAGAGCCGAGCAGAAAACGGAGCTGCACAGATGTGGCCATGGTGGCCAGCAAGGGGAGGGGCTGAAGGCTAAGAGAGAACATAAGAACATAAGAAGAGCCCTGCTGGATCAGGCCAAAGGCCCATCGAGACATGGCAAGGCCCAGGAAGGTCTGCTGGTCTTTGCTCCCCAGGGGCCTCGGGCAGGGCGTGCGGCCACCAACCAGGGCAGAGGATTGCAGACCTGTGGCTTAGCACCAGTCCACAGGGAACCCCTATCCAGGCCACATGGGGTCCATGGATTCGCTCACCCACCCAAATCCTACCACCACCACCCAAGCACTGCCTCCCAGGGGTCCCCCATCAACCCACCAGCCCTCCCAGCTGGGAACAGGGTAAAGGTGTGGTGGAGCTGACCCCCCCCCCCACACACACACCTTCCTCAAAGGTGATGCTGGAGGAATCTGGCGTCCTGCCTTCAATTTGAGATGACACAAAGAAGCTTCGCCCACCTTGTGTTCCCCAAAAAAACAGGGGGGAGAGAGAGAGAACAGGGATGGCAAGAATGTTCCTGCTGCCAAGGAGCCAAGGTTGGGGCCCGCAGGCAGCCGGGCACGTCCCTTGCCCTGTGTGGGGTGCACCGGGCAATGAAGAAGTCTTCTCGGCTGCCTAAATTGGAAAGGGTGTGGACTCAGGGGCCAGGGGCCACCCCCCCCCCCCACACACAATGCCTTGGATGTCATCTTGCGCCATCTGGATCCATGCCCCAGTTCAGCTCTCTGCAAGACAACTGTTCCTGGGAGTGGGTCTCTCTCCCTGCCCCACCCCCACCCCCCATACACACAGTCCAACTCCTGCAGTCAGTTTGGGCCCCAAAGCCCCTGCCTGGTTCACAGGTGGGGGTGCAAGCACCCCACCCCCACCCCCTGCCCAGGAGGGAGACAGAGAGGTCTGGGAGCTTGGGAGGGGGGGGTCTGGCATCTGGCAACCCCCCCCCCCCCGGGTAGTGACAAAAGCAAGACTAGCCTACAGGCCATCACTTTATATAGGCCACTAATTAAAACAAATAAAAACATCAAAAACATCATTGCAAACGTTTGTGGGCACGATCCACTTCTTCAAGGCCAGTACCGAAAGTCCAACCGCAGCAAGATGGGGTTTGACTGAAGGTTAAATCTTAGGCCGTTACTTCACGAGCCGCTCGCTTCGCGGCTAGCCTTTTTTTCTGTCCGAATCGATCGTTTTAATCCGCACGCCCCTCCTTTTTGGCTGCGATGCCACCCCGACCACGCCCCCTTTACCGTGCTCCAACCAGGGCGAGTGGTGCCCCTGCCAGTTGCCGGCTTCGCATCTCGCTTCGCTCCCAACGTGGCGTGTGGTCTCGGTTTTTGGCTTTTATTTCAAGTTTTTTAAAAAAATATTCAAACAGGGTTATCGATGCATTGCTATATCGTTTCATCGCTTTGCGCTGTTACTTCCTCGCTCGAGTAGCGGCGGCGGCGGTGGCGGCGGCGGCAGGAGCAGGAGGAGCCGCTGCCGCCTCGCCCGGCCAGAGCAGGGCACCCGGGGCAGGCAGCGTGCAAGCGGCGGAGGGCGGGCGGCTGTGCCATGCGGGGCTCCCCCCCCGAGTAGTGGCGGCGGCAGCGGGGGGGGGGCTGCCAATGATGTCAGGAAACAGTTGAAATCAGTAGAGCCATTGCAACTGACAGTCCAGTATCGATGCATCAATACGCCATCGGTAGGAATTTTTTTAAAGGACGGATGGGAAATAACGAACGTTGAAAAGTGGCATGCGAATGCGAAGGGAGCAGGTGAGGTTGTGCTCGAATTGGTCCTAAAACTGCAGCTCGTGAGTACTGAGAAACAGGGGCGGGAGCGAAGCGAGAACACGTGACCGCCACGTGACCGCCTCCGAATTCAAATCGAAGGCAATATCGCTGCGGAGCGCCGCACCTCGTGAAGTAAGGGCCTTAGATGCCAAGTTCTTGGTAAGAGGATTTTTGTCTGTCTTAGATGAGGCAGCACAGCTGTTGGCAGTTGCTGTAAAGCTGGACCCGAAGCAAAGGACAGGGTGTCATGCCCCAGTCCTTCCAGGAAAGGGACACAAGGACCAAACAGGCTCACAACCGCCACCTGCCTCACTCCTCTCCATTTGGCTCTTCCTCAAAACATATGTGTGTTTCTGTTTGGCCGTGTGTGTGTGTGTGTTGATGCAGAATACCCCCGTGCTCCATTTGGGGATTGGGGCATAGTTTAGAAAACCCACTACCCAGTAGGTATCGCCGATTGGGACCAGATTAAAGAGAAAAAGAATGTGGGGTTGCAGTCCTGCTCTGAGTCTGAGGTTCAGTGTCCATGTGCCTTCTTTTTGAAATTAAAAGGGGGAGCTGTGTGGCTATCACAAAATACAAAGGCTAGTTAGTTAGTTGTTTGTTTGTTTGTTCGTTCGTTCATTCGTTCGTTCAAATATATCCATCCTGCCTTAAGCCACAGAGGTTTTGGCTACCCAGTAAAGACATTTTTCTTCCATGACCAAGGTGTACCTCTGGTTGGAAGAAGGAAGAGAACAAAGGCAGGGGGAGGTGGAAGGATGGACAACCCCCGCCCCCAAGAGAGCCCAGGACAAGCAGACAAATGGGCAGGCATTTGTGGTGGCTTTTATTTTCCACAGTCGGAGAAGCCCTTCTGATGGTGCCAGGGCGCTGATTCTCGCGGCGCAAGGGAAATGTGGGGAAGCTGAGGCAAAGAAGGAGAAGAGGTCAATGGTGGTGGTGGGGGTAAGGGGTATCCTGGGAGGGAGGGAGGGACCCTGCGCTTGGCCATCCGCTGCTTCTTCACCAGTTTCCGCCTTCACCCTAATAAGGCACCCCTGGAAGAGAAAGACCCATGGGACAGAGGCATCAACCTCCCAGGAAACTCAGGTTTGTCCTGAACTCCCTTTGCTGGGGGTGCCCTGACTGTTGGATTTCCCGGTGGCTTGAGGAAGGGGCTTCTTTTTGGGGTCCTGCCGGCCCACCTGTCTTCCTCCCCACGGCCCCCTGAGCAGGCCTCAGCAGGAGAGCCAGAAAAAGGTCAGGTTTGGCTGAACACGTGGAGGCTCCAGGATCTGCCTCGGAGCCAAGAACGCAGATGCCACTCCTCCTGCTCTCCTCAGCTTTGCCCCTCCTGTTTGGCCCATGGGAAGGAAACAAGAGCACCCCCCCACCCAACCCCCACCCCCACCCCACACACACACACAAGGCCCTGTCCACACCCAGAACAATATGTTTGCACTCAAGGTCTTGACTGTGTGATATCTGCAAGCAGGCACAAGCCTGCTTTCCACGCACATGATCTCAATAATGGGCTGGATCTTTGATTGATTGATTGATTGATTGATTGATTGATTGATTGATTGATCGATCGATTGATTGAGCTTATAGATCATCAGACTTAGGGAAATTATTTCAGGGCCAGTTTATATAACATTAAAGCACACCCTGATGACCCAAACGAAACACAATCAATGGAAACAGGCAGCAAGCAACCTAATCAATTGATATGGACCCCAACAGAAGCCACCTTCCTTGCATTGGAGGAGGGCAGGTGTCTGCAGGTGGCCTCAGCGCCCCGGCCACTACGGGGAGGCTTCCCAGCGGCTGACCTTGCCAGGGTCAGGGTAGCAGCTGGCAAGGTCAACACCCGGCCAGAGCTGCTCCCCAGGCAGGCACCATCTGGGCCGCTGGCAGTGCCCAGCCCCACCTGGCCAGCCAAGATCAGCTGGAGCCCAAGCCCTGGTGCCACCTTTCAAAGTGTGGACCGGGCACCCTTTGGAAACCACAGCAGGGCCTCCTGTGTCACTCGGGTGCCGTGGTGGAGGGACCGGAGCCATTGCAAACTCCCTTTCCCCTCCTATGGGTTCCAGAGGCAGCACCAACAAGGGCATGATGCCCCCTGGCCCCCGTGGGCGCCTGTTGGGCATGGCCAAGGGCTGTGCTGGGGATCTCAGTGGGCAAGGCTGAGAGGCAGGGTGGAAGACCGGCTGCCAGGAACACGCCTTTCCCTCCCCGCCGTGGGGGATCCCGCTTGGAGGATGTGTCGTGGCTTAAGCACTGGAGGAAGGTTAAGCCACGGAAAGAGATCTTGGTGTGTTGGTGGACAGCTCCATGAAGGTGTCTCCCCAATGTGCGGCAGCGGTGAAGAAGGCCAATTCCATGCTAGGAATTATCAAAAAGGGGATTGAAAATAAAACAGCCAACATTATAATGCCATTATACAAAACAATAGTAAGGCCCCACCTGGAGTATTGTGTACAATTCTGGTCACCACATCTCAAGAAAGACATAGTGGAACTGGAAAAGGTGCAGAAGAGGGCGACTAAAATGATTACTGGGCTGGGGCACCTCCCTTATGAAGAAAGGCTAAAACATTTGGGCCTCTTTAGTCTGGAAAAAAGGCGCCTGAGGGGGGATATGATTGAGACATACAAAATAATGCAGGGTATGAGTAAAGTGGATAGAGGGAAGCTCTTCTCCCTCTCCCAAAATACCAGAACTAGGGGACATACACTCAAATTGAGGGCTGGGAGAGTAAAAACTGACAAAAGAAAATATTTTTTCACCCAGCGCGTTGTAAGTCTATGGAATTCCCTGCCACACAATGTGGTGATGGCATCTGACCTGGATGCCTTCAAAAGGGGACTGGACAGATTCCTGGAGGAAAAGTCCATCACAGGTTACAGACCATGATGGAGATGTGTAATCTCTAGGCTTTAAACCAGGATACTTCAAGGGCCAGATGCAGGGGAGTGGTATCAGGAGACAGATATCTAGTCTCATGCGCTCCCAGGGGCATCTGGTGGGGCCACTGTGAGATACAGGAAGCTGGACTAGATGGGCCTTTGGCCTGATCCAGCATGGCTCTTCTTATGTTCTTATGTTCTTATGTTCTTATGTAAGGGGAGCTGGTAGACCGGTTTGCTTGCTTCCCCTTTGGGGACACCCAAGAAAGACCTTGACCTTATTTCTGCAGGACAGCAAAGAAAAAAAGCACCTTCTAAGGAATCATAGAATCATAGAATCCTAGAGTTGGAAGAGACCTCAGGGTGGTGAAGGGAGGGGAGGAAGAGGAGGAGGAGGAGGAGGAGGAGGAGGAGGAGGAGGAGGAGGAGGCCTTCTTTGCCCTTAGGAGGCCTGCAGGTCTTGTCCTGCCTGAGCTGCAAGCCTAGCCACCACCAATCTGCAGATTTTGAAGGGGCCCCTTATCCTGCTCAACAGCTGAATGAGGTTGCAAACCTGTGCTTATCCCAAGCTGGGTCCTGGTTTCTAGTCTTGCTTCTTAGCAACAACTCCCCTGCAAGGGGAAAGTCCAAAGGGGCCGTTTCCCCCCTCTGCCCCCTCCCTCTGGGCGCTGGGGGCTCCTCGGTCATGGCCTCCTTGTTTTTAGTTTTATTTTGGGGGGGGGTGGCCTGCCTGAAGACAAGGAAGAGCTGCCTATATGCCCTAAGCATATCTGATCTTGCCTGATCTCGGAAGCTAAGCAGGGTCAGTCCTGGTTAGGAATAGGATACGAATCTTTATTGTCATTGCCCCCTTGCAGGAACAACAAAATTTTGTGTACTTGGATGGGAGACCACCAGGGAATGCCAGGCACTGTAGGTGCCTGGAGTAGGAACTGGCAAGCCGCTCCAGTATTCCTGCCAAGAAAACTCCATGGACATGGGGTCACGGAGAGCCGGTCACAACTGTAACGGCACAAGACAACACAAAGACAAGGATGCCCCAGGAGGATGTTGTCTGCCTGAGTCAAAGGAGAAGGTGGCGTCCGTGGGCAGGATGGCACCTCCCTCTCCCTGCAGCCCTGCTGACGGAGCAGCATCCTGCCCCCTCCTTGAGTAAAAGAGAGGGAGGGCTGGCCTCGGGGCATATGCAGTTGGGAGCCCACTGGCCCGGCCCCTGGGGCAGCAATGCCTGTGCCGTCCGCAGCCGAGTGGGGAGCCCTGCTGCAAGAGGGCCAGTGGGCGAACCCTTCCCAACCAGAATGCGGGTGGCCTTCTTCTCCCTCGCGAGGGGAGGGGGAGGGGAGGGGAGGGCCTAATGGCAGGGCTGCCAAGCCAAGACCCCCTGCCACCCTCTCCCCTCTCGGCCTGTCTCCCCAGGTGTCTCAGTGGCAGGGAGGGAGGGAGGGCTTACCTGGGTGCCCACAAGCCTGCTGGCACAGCTCCTGAGTGTCGAATCGGTTCAGGTTGCCCAGGCAGCCCCCGTAGTCAAACCGCTCACACCGCTTGCTGGCCCAGTGGTAGTAGAACTGGCGTATTCGGGCCTTGCAGGGCCCAACGGCGGGGGGCAGCTGGCAGACACCTGGAAGAGGAGGTGACTGAGAGGGGGGGTGGGACACTCGGGGGTCCACACACAGCATTGCCGTGCGTCTTCAACACCTGACGCAAGAGATAATCTCCTATGTCAATGTTGGCCGAACCTATGGCATGGGTGCCAAGGGTGGCACTCGGAGCCCTTTCTGTGGGCACCCAACATCACCCCTTCACTACCACCTCTATTCAGTTTAAAGTGCTGTATCGGCACTTTGTGAAAAATTACTGGGTTTTGAATCGCAGTTTGGGCACTCAATCTCTAAAAGGCTCGGCATCATTGTCCTAGACCAGTGATGGCGAACCTATGGCACGGGTGCCAAAGGTGGCACTCGGAGCCCTTTCTGTGGGCACCCGACATTGCCCCTTCATAGCCACCTGTATACAGGTTAAATTACTGTTTTGGCATTTTGCAAACAAAATTAGTGGGTTTTGAATTGCAGTTTGGGCACTCGGTCTCTAAAAGGTTCACCATCACTGTCCTAGACCTATGCCCTGCATTGTGGTGCATCAGGGGTCCATTTACTCCTTGTTCGCTGGCCAGTAGAAGAGAGACACATGCATGAGTTCACACAGAGACACAGACAGAGATAGAGACAGACAGACACACACACAGAGAGAGAGAGAGAAAGAGAGAGAGAGAGAGAGAGAGAGAGAGAGAGAGAGAGAGAGAGAGAGAGAGAGAGAGAGGCATCGCTTCCTGGCCTGCAAACCAGGGTTGGTTCTATGCAGCTCTTAAACAAAGAACCATTCCCTCCATGGGCATGTGGTTTGGGACCATCCGGCGTCTATGGGACATCAGCAACGCCAGCTTCAGGCATCGCAGTGGCCCCTGTCCATCCTCCGGACCTGCCAGAGCTTCGCATGCCACGGCATCACAGGTCCCAAGACGCTGCAGGAACAAGCCTGAGCGTGTTTACGTCCATGGGAGGCCACGAAAGGGCACAGAAAGAATGCATGGTGCCTATGCAGATGGGACCCCTTTGTCTTCTTGGGAAGGTGCGCTTTGGTGCCCATGAAAGACCCCCCTCCCCTCCCTCCCCCCCCACACGAATGAGGCCCCCTTACTGGGCGCGGGCGCCTGGCATGTGTTGCCGCATGAGGAGCCGCAGCACTTCTTCTCCGGAGGGCAGTCCATATCCACGCTGCACGTGCTACAGCTCCCGCCGCCGGAAGGAGCCGGGTGACGCCAGGGCAAGAGCAGGCAGTAGCCGGGGTGGCCTGGAAAGAGGGAAGCGGTCCCATTAGGAAGCCCAGGCACAGAAATGGGGGGGGGGCTGAGGGAGAGGCGGGCGGCCTCCGAAAGGACGGTGCAGGATCAGAGCCCGACAGGCCAGAAACGCAAGCCCTGCCATGGCGGCCACAGGAAGAGCAGCTGGCCATAGGGGAAGGGCCTTCAGGGGAGACCTTGTGGGGCCACCCCCTCAGGAGACAAGCTGAGATGTGCCATCAGGAGGCTGTTCCTGTTCAAAAGACACACACACACACCACCGAGAGATGGCAAGGGACCCCATCGGGGGCACCTGCCCCCAACCTCCCCCCACACATGGGAAGGCAGCTGGGGGCCCTGCCTTCCTCGTCCCCCCCTCAGTGCTCAGTGCAGCTGTCAAGGGAAGGGCCCTGAGGGGTGCTCATCTCCCAATGACCTATGGAAGTCCCAGAGGTGGGGCTGGAGGAAGGCTAAGCCCCGCTGCAGGGGCTTGATCCATTGCCCCTTGGCCCCCAGGCCCTGAGCACAGTGGCAGCCGGGGGGGGGGACACACCTTCAGGCACTCCAGATGTTTTGGACCACAGCTCCACAGTCCTTTGTCATTGGTAATCTAGGTTGGGAATTCTGGGAGTTGTGATCTAAAACATCTGGTGTACTGAAGGTTCACCACCTAGAGCTGTAGTTCTCAACCTGTGGGTGCCCAGATGTTCCCAGACTGCAACTCCCAGAAACCCCTTCCAGCACAGCGAGTGGCCTTCCAGCACAGCGAGTGGTGGAGGCTTCTGGGAGTTGCAGTCCAAGAACATCTGCCCCCCCAGGTTGAGAACCACTGACCTAGAGGTTGTGAAAGGCAGCTGGGAAGGAGAGGGCTTAATGCAGGGATGTCCAAACTTCAGCTCTCCAGATCTTTTGGACCACAACTCCCAGAATTCCAAGCCTGTATTGCCAGTGACAAAGGACTGTGGGAGTTGTGGTCCAAAACATCTGTAGGGCTGAACTTTGGACACCACTGGCTTAATGGCTCGGTCAAGGTTGGGGTGCCCATTTCCTTGTTCCGTCTTTTCTTCTGGGTGCTCTCCCTAACAAAGAGGTCGGCTGATCATGAAAGCGCGTTCCCATAGATAGCCCTGTGCTTCGAGGAGGGATGGAGGGCCCTGGGGTGGTATCCTGTACCCTGGAGCAACCAAAGGGCGATCCCTGCATGGACATGGGAGTCTGGCTGTTCCGTTTCATGGCAGAGAGAGGTCCTCCCAAAAGTGGTGCCTACGCTTCGTCTGGCACATTTCCTGCCCAAGCTCTTCTCTGCACACCAGGGATTCTCCGATCTCCCCGAGTCCTCAGCCTCCTCCTGTCTCTCCCGCTGGGACTTACCAGGGCAGGCTCACTCCCGGTTGCAGGCTAGAGAGAGGCAGATTGAACTTGGAGAGTGGCAGGAACGGGCAGCTGCGGAGGGACTCAGGGTGGAAAGAGAGTGCTCCTGCCTGTTCACCTTTTCAAGGGAGGTGGGAGAGAAGGCTGCCGGTGATCCCTCTCCCCAGAGCCACTGGAGTCCCACACGAGGCTTACCTTCAGTCTTTGTGGGTAAGAATCCAGCAGAGAAAACCAATAGCCCAAGGATGACGCCCAGGCCTCCGGAGATGCCCACCATGATGTCCCCCCAGAGCAGAATCAAGGCTTTAAGTGCCTTCCCTCCCCAGGAAGGAGGGGCGGCAGGAGAGGGAGAGAGAAAGAGAGAGAGACCCACCACATAACGGTCTGCCAGCCCCGGTGCTGTTGCACAAGGGCATCGGCACCAGGAGGAGCTGAACAGAACCCACAAGGCAGACGGTTTCCCCTCTGAGCAGCCCAGGCGGAAATGCCTGGCCACAGCTGACATGATGCGCGGGGAAGGGGGCAGGGGGGCCAAGGTCCTCTTGGAGGGGGGCATCAGGAATCCCTGGCATGCATGCAGGGCGGGTTGAGGGTTCCTCTGCCCTCGACTGGTAAGAGGTTGCTCCGTATCAAGTATGGATGAAACACGCCCACCCTATAGCCACATGCGGGCTTCCCGCCTCACCCAGTCTGAAAAAGAGGGGGATTCTCTGGGCAGCTCTTAGAGGGGGAGCACGGGTTCAAGCAAGGGGTGGTGCTGGTGAGGGCTGGTGAGGGGTCTACAAAGAAGCTCCTCTCCCGCTGCAGGAGGATATCTGCCCCTGGTTGCACTGATGAGAGGGGGGATAGGCCTTGAGACTTGCATCCTAAAAGAGTAAGCTCCTTTCTTGCTTGCTTGCTGGCAGGAGGGTCCTCCTGATAGTAATCCCAGAACAGAGCCAAGGACCCGCCTGCCCTGCACACAACCTCCTCTGCACGGCCGCTCAGTGAGGAGAGAGACCTTGCAACCGCTGCCCACTTCCTGAGTGACACAGCACACCACCACCGCGGGGAGAGCAGGCAGGCATGGAAAAAGAGCTCCCCCCCCCTCGTGCCTTGGGAGGCGGCCATGCCACAGGCACGGAAGAGCTGGTGGCCCTCTTGACCGGGCAACACACTGTCCCACCCCAGCCTTGAGTTCAATCCATGACGCCCACCGATCGGTCCAAGGCACAGTCCTCTACTCACGCCAGCCACTATGGTGCCCCCCCTGGGCTTCTGTCCCTGCGCGGAGAGCTCCTGGGACTCCAGTGGTCCCCAGAAGACTGAGGTGCTCCTCCAGGGGAAGAGATGGAGAAGCCAGGGTTGCTCAAAAGGGGCAGGTGGCACCAGAGGCTGCAACCGGTCTCTGTGCTGACCCTCGTTGCTTCAGAGGCAGGGCAGGGATGTTGCACTTACCCTCTTATGCCGTGGGAGGTGGGAGGGGGCTCATGAAAGAGAACCAACCAACCCACCAACCAACGGCCCAGTTTGCATACAGAGCTCATTCCAATGCTGCTCATGGCTAACACACCGTCATGGAATCATCATCGCATGATGGAGTTGGAAGAGCCCTCCAAGGCCATCATCATGGTCTAACCCCCTCCTCCCCCGTGCACTTGAGGCAGGCACACAAATCAAAGATCTGCCTGGGGGTTGCCTTGGAGGCCTCCTGACTCATCCCACGTTGCAGCGGTGCAGCTTCTGGGAAAGACCCCCTTCAAAGGCTGCCTGATTCTCTTGAGACTCTTTGCTGTCGCTTAAAAAGAATATGATAAACACAACAACCCAAAACTCGGCTTGGCTCTCTTTTCCTCGGCTGCCATGAGATCTATACCCGTCCCAGCCATTGTTGACATTTTTCCTTGGAGGAGGATCCAATCCTCTTACCAAGAACTTGGCCTCTAAGCTTAAACCTCCTGGCAAACTCCATCTTTGGACTTTTCGTACTGGACTTGAAGACGTGGATGGTGCCCACCACTGCAATGATTTTTTTTTATTAGTGGCCTATAACATTTTGCCTTGGAGGAGGATTCCCCCCACTCCCAGCCCCCCCTTAAGTCCATGACCTTTCCAAGAGGCACTGCAGAAAGAAACAGGGTGCTCCCCACCCCTCCCCTCCTCTGAGGTTTCCTCTGAGGCTGACCATCCTGCAGTGGGTTGCGCCTGAAGTATTTCTCCTCTGCAGGACTTTTCTGTCTCTCATTGCTCTTGTCACTTTGAGGCTCTCCCGCCTGACTGTTATTTTATTTGTTTGCATTTTTTTGCTTTCGTTGTTTTTGTTACTATTGAAATGCACACAGAACATCCGACTGATAAGATGACAAACCTACAGGACGAGAACAAAGAATTACCAAGACTGTCACTTCTTTGGGATCGTCTTGTCCATCCATGTACCAGCTTCTGAAGCTGGAGGAGAAGTGACGGATTCATCTGAGCTGACAACGGCTGTAAACGGAGCATCAAGGAGATACAGAAATCCTACAGAAGATGACGCCACAGGCAAAAGCTGCACAGGACTGTCAACCTGAATCTTGCAGATGGAACTATCAACAAGTATAAACATGCTTCTGTAATGAAGCCCAGACAAAATACCAGACAAGGGACATAATAACCACACACTCAGAATGTGATGCAACATCATCATAGGATTTAACATAACTACAAATTCAGCCTCGTTAAATTAAAATACAAGAAGTGTCATTAACCAAAAGCACCCACGATTGTTAGCTGGGAAGGCTTGCCTTTGCAAAACGGGGGGGGGGGGGACTCAACCTTCATGTTTTGCCTGTCTGTTCTTAAAGCAATGACCCACAAGGAGAGCCTCCCGGAAACCATGCAGTTGGCCTTCGCCATCTGCTTTTGGAGCAGCAAATAAGACGGATGATAAGGAATTCAGCAGAGCATCTGTTCCAGCATCCCACCGAAGGGGTTCTTCTGTGCCTGATTTTAAAGGAAGGAACTGAGAGCATCTCACTGGCTGAGAAATCCTAGAAAAGGTGAGGGGGAAAGGGGGAAGCAAGTCGCATAGAATAGTATAGAGTTGGGGCATTCTCCACCCTAATTCTGGAATCGATCCAACAGAGTGAGCCTCTAGAATTCAAAATGGCATCCAAGACGGGCAGGCGGGGCTGGTGGGCTGGTGGTCCTCCTACGTTCCAGCAGGTCTTCCTAAATCCAGTTGCCACGTTCAGAGTCAGCGTACCTTTGAATGCCAGATTCTGTGAGCAAGCGATGGCTACCATGCCACTTTAAAGCCGCTGGCAGCCTGCCAGAGACTCGACAGATTGGCCAATGCCTCCATCTCAGATTTTTACAGGAAGAACATGCGGGCAACAGGGAGGCAGCCGAGTCCCTGGAGACCTATCCGGCCGCTGTCTTCTCCCAAAAGGAAAACAGTCCTTCGTCTGAGTAGAATAAAATAGGAAAGAAAGGGTCAAAGGTGAAATTAAGGAGGTATAGGAAAGGAATGTTTGCACCCTTTAAGGGTATTTGTACACGACCCCTAAACTCCGCGGCAAATGGCTCCCAGCTCCGGAGCTTAAAATTGTTTCCCCACCAGCTCCGGAGTTTACAGATAATTAAGTGCGACCATGCCCACCTAAGCGCGTCCCAGCGCACTTTTCAGGTACCTGCTCTCTGGAGGTGAAAATTTCTTGATGCGGTGTAACGATAGTGAGTGCGGGGCTCTCCTTGCTTCTGTTTGTTCTTTTTTTGCCCCCCGCCCCTTTAAGAGATCTGAATGCAGTGCCCGGACGGCAGAATGGAGGTGAGCGGCATTCTTTTCTTCCTTTTTTTCTCCCTCCCCTCACGCAGCCAGCAGCCAGGAGTGCGGAGGGGGTGGGAACGCAGGAACAGCGACAAACCCCTAAGATCTCTGGTCTGAATTTAAGTTGCCAGCGGATCTTAGGGGT
>JAHTLZ010000253.1:136174-146285 GCA_023846285.1 Phrynocephalus versicolor | reverse complement strand
GATTGCGACCAGAGCTTCACCCTTGAGAAATATCTCAACGCCCACCGGGTGAGGGCTCACACCCGGGAGAGGCCCTACGCCTGCTCGCAGTGCAGCAAAACGTTCATTTTCAAATACTCCCTGGTGGAGCACGAGAGGATGCACACCGACGAGCGGCCCTACGAGTGCCCGGAGTGCGGCAAGCGCTACAACGGGAAGGCCGCCCTCGTCGTGCACCAGAACACCCACGGCGGGAAGAAGTCCTTCCTCTGCCCCGAATGCGGGAAGAGCTTCAAGACCAAATGCGCCTTGACCGGGCACGAGAAGCGCCACCGGGGCGAGAAACCCCACAAGTGCTCCCACTGCGACAAAAGCTTCTACTGGAAGCATCGGCTGGCTTTGCACGAGAGGATCCACACGGGGGAGCGGCCCTACCAGTGCCCCGAGTGCGGGAAGAGCTTCCGCTACAGGAACAACCTGACGAAACACAAGAAGAGCGCTCACGAGATGGCCACGGCCGCCGCCACCACTGCCGCCACCCCAAACCGAATCTACCAGTGCTCGGTTTGCGGGAAGAGCTTCCACTGGCGCCGGAGTTTCTTGCTCCACGAAAGAGCCCATAAAGGCGAGAAGCCCTACCAGTGCCCCGATTGCGGGAAGAGCTTCATGAGCCGGGTGTCGCTGGTGGTGCACAAGCGGCTCCACACGGGCGAGCGGCCCTTCCAGTGCGCCGAGTGCGGGAAGAGCTTCATCAAGAAGCAGGCCCTCAGCAAGCACAAGATCGTCCACACGGGGGAGCGGCGGTACCTGTGCACCGTCTGCGGGCGGCGGTTCGCCAACAAGGGCAACCTGATGCGCCACACGAAAATCCACACGGGGGAGAAGCCCTACTCCTGCCCCATCTGCGGGAAGAGCTTCATCCAGAAGGTCTGCCTGGTGGCCCACGAGCCCACCCACAGCAAGGAGAAGCCGTACGCCTGCCCCGAGTGCGGGAAGCGCTTCAAGCGGAACGGCGGCTACCTGCTGCACCTCCGGATGCACCGGGGCGAGAAACCCCGGGAAGCCTCCAGGAAGAGCCTCAACGGAGCGGGGGCCCCCACCAAGGAGCGAACCCACCCGTGCGGGGTCTGCGGGAAAAGTTTCCACTCCAAATGCCACCTCCTCATGCACCAGAGGACCCACACGGGGGAGAAGCCCTACCGATGCTCCGAGTGCGGGAAGTGCTTCAGCCAGCAGTCGTCCCTCAACACCCACCAGCGGGTCCACACGGGGGAGAAGCCCTCGCTCTGCGTGGTTTGCGGGAAGAGTTTCCACAACAAGAGCAACCTGGCCCGGCACCAGCGGATCCACACGGGGGAGAAGCCCTTCGCCTGCCCCGAGTGCGGGAAGCGCTTCAACCAGAAGGCCTCCCTGGACGCCCACAAGGCCACCCACAGCAAGGAGAACCCCTACACGTGCCCGGATTGCGGGAAGACCTTCAAGCTCAAGGTCTCCCTCCTCATCCACCAGCGGAACCACACGGGGGAGAAGCCCTACCAGTGCTCCCAGTGCGAGAAGAAATTCACCCGGCGCTCCCAGCTGCGTCGGCACGAGCGGACCCACGCAGGTGAGCGGGCTGCTGGAACAGGGGAAAGATGGGTGGAGATCCCCTCTGTCTTTCTGTCTTTATCTTTTTTTTAAAAGACAAGATAAGATAAATATTTATTAATCTTACATCAGGGAAATTTACTTGTTATGCAGCACCCAAAATAAAAAGACAAGCAAGAAGGGTAAATGTCCAAAAAGTGTAAAGTGAGAAAGAAAGAAAAATAGATAATGGACAATACATAAAGGGGGAAAACATAAAAATAAGATAAGATCAATCTTTTTTAATCCCACATCAGGGAAATTTACTTGTTACAGAGCACCTAAAATAAAGAACAAGGAAGAAGGGTAAGTGCGCAAAAAGTGTAAAGTGAGAAAGAAAGAAAAATAGATAATGGAGATTAAATTAAAGGGGAAAACATCCAATATACAGGTATATTTAAATACATTTATTGTAATATTGAATATAATATTGAATGTAAAAATGTCTTATAGTTGCAGACCTGTTTGTCCACTCTTATTATTGTTTACTTTATCTTGTTCACTGCCCAGAGTTCCTTTGGGAAAATCGGGCGGTATATAAATATAAATAATAAATAAATAATAGAATAAATAATTTTTAAATATAAATCTCCCTAATATATAATATAAACCCCCATAAAAACTCAAGACAGTGTGATCAGGAATGATCCCCTTAAGAAGGGGACTTGGTTGATAGCTATGTTTAAATATTTGAAAGGATGTCATATTGAAGAGGGAACAGGTTTGTTTTCCATGGCTTCAGAGATTAGGACTCGGGGCAATGGTTTCAAACTACAGGAAAAGAGATTCCATTTGAACATCAGGAAGGACTTCATGACGGTTAGAGCTGTTCGGCAGTGGAAGATGCTGCCACAAAGGAGGGTGGTGGAGTCTCCTTCTTTGGAGGTTTTTAAGCAGAGGCTGGATGGCCATTTGTCAGAAATATTGTGATGGGGGTTCCTGCATGGCAGGGCGTTGGACTGGGTGGCCCTTGAGGTCTCTCTTCCAACTGATTCAATGATATGGTAAAAAAAAATGGGGGGAGCGGTGGCTTTGTTGGCCAGTGTTAGCATTTCAGGCAAGACCAGGAGAAAAATTAAATAGACAAAAATGTTGTGGCGCCTTGAAGATCAAATGCTTTATTTTAACGTGAGCTTTCGTGAACTAGCCCACTTCTTCGGGATTCTGAAAATTCAATTATCCCTTCTTGAAGGAAAAACTCACTGCTTAAACATCCAGGCCAGAGAAGGAACCGGATTGTTCTCCTTAGGGTTAGAAAGTGGGCAGGTTAGGGTTAGGGTTCAGTTTGTAGCAGGTGCCAGGGGCGATAATGGACTGGAATCATCCGAGGTGGCGGCAAATGTTCCTGGGACCCCATGCCCGGTTGGTCGCGGGTGGGGTGGGGGGTGTCCAACTGAGTTTGCCTGCTGGGCCACCTGGCGACCGACACAGATTTATGGCTCACGAACCTCCGGGGCGTTCCGTCCTTTTTCTCTTAGATGTTCAAACGGCCGAAACCACCCAGATCATTTTGCCTGTTTCCGAGTTTGTCACGGAAGAAGTGGAAGTCACTGAGCTTTCTGTGGAAACCATCAGCGCGACGGTGGTAAGCAAACCTTTGGAAGGGTTTTGAAAACACACACACACACATATAGCAACAGCAGTGTTGCACCATAAGAAACATCGACATACCTGTGAGAGAACACAGTGCCTTGATTGCAGTGGTTCTCAACCTTCCTAATGCCCCAACCCTTAGATACAGTTCCTCATGCTGTGGTGACCCCCTTGCCCTGCTTGGAAGAGGCCACAAGCCCCCCTTTGGCTGGCCACTTGCCGCAGGGGCCATAGAGAACGTCCCTCTCTCTAGGCACCCCCTCAGCCAATCAAGGCCTCCGGTGCCATCGACTGACATCCCGTCCAACCTATCAAGCTGTAACTCACCTCTTTCCCCCCCTTCCTCCTCCTCCTCCTCCAGACCCAAGCCGTTTGTGCCTTTTTCTTCACTGGCTCATGGCGACCCCCCTGTGAAATGGTTGTTCAACACCCACAAAAGGGTCCCGACCTCCCAGAACCACTGATTTATTAGTACCAGCTGCAACCACCCAGAGTGGCCTCACTGCCATATGGGTGATATAAAAAAATCCAATAAATAAATAAATAAATAGCAGAAAGGCAAGAAATGGATGCCATGTGTCCAATGTACTGAGTCTTTTACCTTACCTTTCAACTAAAAGGGGCCCCAAGGTGATTTGCTTTGTTAAAAAGGGTATAATTGGAAGCTTAACACCCTGTGTGTGTGTGTGTGTGTGTGTGTGTGTGGTGTCGTTATAGTCGTGACCGACCCTTCGTGACTCCACGTCCATGGAGTTTTCTTGGCAGGAATACTGGAGTGGCTTGCCAGTTCCTACTCCAGGCACCTACAGCCCTGGTGTTCCCTGGTGGGCTCCCATCCAAGTACTAACCTGGAACGACCCTGCTTAGCTTCCAAAATCAGGCGAGATCGGATGTGCTTAGTTAGGGCATCTAGGTAGCCTTAACACCCTAAGTTACACAAATGCTCCCTCCCTTTTTCAGACTGAAAGTCATTGTGTTACTTTAGGAACATAAAGTATGACTATGGACAATTTGATGGCATAAAATTATCACAACTAACATATTAAAAATAGTGTATCCAAACAATTACTACAAACAGAATTTACTTTTTAAATAATATCTATTTGTCATTGTAAGTAACACATGGAGTAACAATCTCCTGAGCTGTTTCCTAGTTTCTGTGAAACAAAAAAAACCCCTCTATAAAACAGTGCTTAAAAATCCAGAATTAACAATTATTCGTATTTCCTCTTCACAGTATTAAATAAAAATAAAACCAAAACCTCATTCACGTAAAAAGAATGGAAGAGGGGGGAAAATGTATAGACAGGAGTGGGACTAAGTTTCAATGATATTTTTTAGAAATTATTTGGGAAATGTTTGAACACCCTGTTTTAATAATATTTTATTCATCATGTTAAAATAAAACATTCTGTAATCATTTTTTTCTGTTTTTAATTTTTTTCCAATTTTTCGGAAAACAAAAAAGGCTTCAAGAAAAAAAACTCCGATTTTTTTCCTGCGTTTCCCCCCCCCCAAGCTTTCATATCTCTACTTCCGTCTATTTCTGGTTTTTACAAGTTTTCTCTAGAAATAGAAATAATCTGTTGTTGCTGCGGTACAGGCTGCCTCATGCTCCTTGGCCCATACTCCATTATCTGTCCATCCAAGCCTACCCAGGTCTTCGGGAGAGGTCATTCTTTCCGTGGTACCATCCTCGGGGGCACACTTGGCAAGAGACAGAAAAGCGGGCTTTCCCAGGGGAGACGAGGCTGTCCCTCATGCCCTGAAATCCTGTGGCATGATTATGCCAGCCCAAAGGAAGTGGCATTAACTCACAAAACTGCAAAGCTGCCGCCAATTAAAGACTCCCCATCTGGATTCCAGAATGGAGCCTCTCTGGACATTAAGAACATCAGGGAAGGCTTTTCTTTCAGTCCCAACACTCTCATGGGTGAGCTTGGTAGGAGAAGGTCTCTGCGTCTCCTCCCAGGCTGTGGAACTCCCTCCCACTGGAGGCCAGGCTGGGCCCATGTTTACCATCCCTTTCCACAAGCAGGCGAAGATTTTTCTCTTTCCCTCAGCGACAGGCGGCCAGAGTGGAATTTGGTTGCGCCTTCTTTGATTTGGATGTGTTTCTGGGTGTTGGTTTTGTTGACCGCGTTTAAGGCGGTACAGTAGGACTCCAGTATCCACTGGGGATTGGTTCCAGGCCTTCCCGTGGATAATGAAAATCATGGGTAAGAGAGAACGCCTGCCCACCCACCCCCAAAATGCTGTTTCCTGACAGTAGGTTGCTTTATGACTGCTGTTTTGAGACAGTAGCTTGCTTTATGGGTGCTGTTTGTGACAACAGCTTGCTTTGTGGCTGCTGAATTATTTAATTTTTTCCTCTGCCAACCGTGGATAACTGAATCAGTGGATAATGAATCAGTGGATACGGGGGTCCTACTGTACTTGATTCCTTTTAAATATCAGTTTACTTACAGATTTTAGGTTTTAAATGCTGTCTTTGTAATGGCGTGAGCTGTCTTGGGTCCTTTTGAGGAGAAAGACAGGGTAAAAAAATCAGCCAAGAGGGAAATCGTCATGCAAAACAATCAGACTGGTTTGCTCAGGGCTGACATGGGATATTGGGCTGCTAAGATTCACGGATATTAAATCCCTTGATGACCAGTCACGGCATTCTTTCTTCTGGTTTTCGTCCTGTCAGGTAAACGTGGATGGCGAGTTATTTCTCCTGCAAACGACGGCCTAGATCCAGAGCGTCTGCGTTGGGGAGTTGCATTTGGGTGAGACACCTCTCTTTCTTCTTTCTCCGAAGCACGGATGATTGAAGTTTTGTGCAAGAACCACACAACAAACCAGAAAACACACACACACACACACACACAAAAGCATGACTGGTTCATGTTTTGGTTCGTGGTTTAGTTAGAATCATAGAATCATAGAAGAGACCTCAAGGGCCATCCAGTCCAACCCCCTGCCATGCAAGAACCCCCATCACAGTGTTTCCGACAGATGGCCATCCAGCCTCTGCTTAAAAACCTCCAAAGAAGGAGACTCCACCACCCTCCTTTGTGGCAGCAGATTCCACTGCCGAACAGCTCCAACTGTCATGAAGTCCTTCCTAATGTTCAAATGGAATCTCTTTTCCTGTAGTTTGAAACCATTGCCCCGAGTCCTAGTCTCTGAAGCCATGGAAAACAAACCGGTTCCCTCTTCAATATGACATCCTTTCAAATATTTAAACCTAGCTATCATATCCCCACTCAGTCTTCTTTTAGAGAGGCTAAACATTCCCAGTTCCCTAAGCCGTTCCTCATAAGACATTTCCTCCAGACCATCAACCATCCTGGTTGCCCTCCTCTGGACCCGCTCGAGGTTGTCAACATCCTTTTTAAATTGAGGCACACAGAACTGGACACAGGACTCCAGGTGGGGTCTGACTTGAGCAGAATAGAGTGGCACTATCACTTCCCTTGATCTAGACATGATGCTTCTTTTGATGCAACCAAGAATCGCATTGGCTTTCCTGGCCGCCGCATCACACTGCTGACTCATGTTCAATTTGTGGTCCACCCAGACTCCCAGATCCCTTTCACAGGTACAGTGGTACCTTGTATAAAGGAATTAATTCATTCCAAATGAAATTATGTTAAGCACATTTTCCTTTCTACAAATCCCCATAGGAATGCATTGAAAACAGAGTGATTCCATTTTTATGTTGTACAGATTTGCCCCATAGGCGATTCTGTTAAGCAAATTTCCCCTCTCTCCGGAATTTTTTACTGTATGTTGTACAAATTTTATGTTATACAAACCGTTTGTTATACAAGGGTCCACTGTACTATTCTCCAGCCAAGTGTCCCCCATCCTGTATCTGTGCAATTCATTTTTTTACAGGGATTCCGTTTTACTGAAAAGAAATGATGCGCTGTTGTTGTTGTTTTCCTGCTCAGGGCTTTGTTTTGCTTCAGCAAAACAGGGCCCCGGCCCCTTGCCCTTACCCCACCCCCCCAACCCTTGCCCCCTGCCTTGTCTTGAAGCCGCTGCCACCGCCATCTTGAAAAAGGGCAGGCCAGGCTCCTTGCACAGCGGGGGAACTGAACTCCCGACCGCGGGCCCCTCCTACAGAACTCTGAAGTGACGCTTCTATAAGTGTCCTTCCCAACAACAACCTTCATTGAATAAGTCATCAGACCATTTCAAAGCTACACAATGAGACACATATGTAAAAAAGCAAAAAGATAGATACAGTGGTACCTTGTACAAAGGAATTAATTCGTTCCAAATGAAATTATGTTAAGCAAATTTTCCTTTATACAAATTTCCCATAGGAATGTATTGAAAACAGAATAATCCCTAATCGCGACCATTTTTATGTTGTATGGATTCACCCCATAGATAATTCTGTTAAGCAAATTTCCCCTATTTCCTGAATTTTTTATGTTGTACAGATTTTATGTTATACAAACTGTTTGTTATACGAGGGTCCACTGTAATGTGATAAAAGAGAGCAACACATGTGCATTGGGCTGTATTTTACACTTAAGAAGTACCAAAATAGATAGTTACATGTAAAATGTATCATATCTTAACTGAGATAAGTCTTATCAACTTCTCGCTTCCTCAGATTTGCCACTTTTACAGCCAATATTGCGACTTTCTGAGTTAAATGGGGATTATCCCCTTGCAATCGATAAGTGAGTTTGCGTTCGTCAGGCCAGCCTCCCCAGCACCTGGGGAAGGGGGGTTAAATCAAGTTTTCTGATATTAGTGTGCAATTGACAATGGGCCAGGTCTTCAACTTTATCCTCCCCACAAATACACCGTCTGTCTTGAAGAGGGATGCCTTGATATCTGCCTTGTAACATCCTTGGATCCATTAACTCCAAGCGGAGGCGGGTAAACGCCATACGATGGGTCTTTTTTCATGGGGAAGAAAAGGTATTTTTCTGCCTGAAAAATAGTGTTAGACATTGCTAGCCATAAATGCCCTTCCCAAGATGGATCGTGGGGTGGGCCTTGACTTCCGCATTCACTCATCCGCACAGGATTGCTCTGGGTGTCTTGGGCACGGCCAGCCCAGTAAGGGCTGTCGGTTGTGGTTGTACAAAAGGGTACTTTTTCCTAACCCTAAACAGGTCTTCTAGTTATTCTAAATCAAAACATGGTCATATGCTGTCAAATCACCTCCGACTTAAGGGCGATCCTGTGGACGAGCAGTCCTCCCCCAAAAGTCCTGTCCTCAGCAGCCCTGACCAGAAGCTGCCGCCAAAACCCATGGCTTACTTTAGGGAGTCTGTCCATTTCGTATTTATTTGGTCTTCCTCTTTTCCTGCTGCTTGCCACCTTTCCCAGCATGAGGGCCTTTTCCAGACAATTCTGCCTTTGCACGAGCTGCCCAAAGTAGAAGACGAGCCTCAGCTTCAACGTTTGCTTTTGCCTCCAGAGACAGTTCGGGCTTTATTTTGATCTAGGATCTAGAGACGGGCATTTCATTTCAGAAGGGGCCTGTTTCCAAAATGAAACACGCCAGCACATCTGGCGCTTGGAACGCAATCCCACCCTCTGGAACAAAATCAACCAATGTCTGACTTGCTGTAGTTCGCGCTGGGCGAAATTCCAACCAGGAAGCAGGCTCTGATGCGTCAATCTTTCCCTCTCCCCTGGCGCTGGCCAATCAGACGGGGAGGCGGGATGGTGCATGTCCTTGCACAGCTCCTGACTGGCCAGCGCCATGGAGAGGGAGAGGAACAGGAACAGATGTCGCATCGGAGGCTGCTTCCTGGTTGGAATTTCACCCAGAACAAACTACACCAAAGGAAGACAGTGGTTGATTTTGTTCCAGAGGGTGGGACTGGGTTCTGAGCACCCGCCGTGCTGGCGTGTTTCGTTTCGGAACCAGTCCCTTTCCTGAACAAAATGCCCGTCTCTAGGATCCGCTGGTTTGTTTTTCTGGCTGTCTCTAAGGTGTCTGCAGAGCTCTCCTCCGGCACTACATTGCAAACGATTCAATGAATACAATTTACCCATCTCCTTCTTTCTTGGCCCCCATGATGTAGATTGTAGTGAAAGGTTATCCATACCCCCCACCCACCCACCCACCACCACCACATTGTGTTATTCGCAGGTTGCTGCCACTGTTGGAGGGCGGTGTGGGAGCTGTGGTCAGTCTTGGATTTAGGAGATCCAGGTTCAAGACCCCACAGAGCCATGAGGTTCGTTGGCTCAAACCTACTTGATGCAGCCACGTGCGTAAATGGCATTGCTGTCGCCATCCAGGGCCATGACTCTTTTCTTTGAACTCAATGTAAATCTTCTTATCCTGCCTTTCAGGTTCCAGGTCTCCCTTAGGTATCCCTGTGGCCCCAGAGACGTCCTTGAGAGCCTCGGAAGAGCTGCCCAAGTGCTACAGTGGGGTGGGGGAGGGGGGAGAGAGACAGCAAGTTTTCCCATTTTAAAGATTTCCTCCCACCCTCCTGTCACTCCCAAAAGCTTTCATTAGGGTGAGAGGTATCCCTATAGGGAGATGCAGAACCTAAAAAGGGGAGAATGGGATTTTTAAAAATTACAGTATTTTGCTGTGTATAAGACTCGAGAGAGAAAGAGAGAGAGAGAGAGAGAGAGAAAGAGAGAGAGAAAGAGAGAGAGAGAGAGAGAGAGAGAGAAAAGAGGGAAGGAAGATAGATAGATAGATAGATAGAAAAGAGGGAAGAGATAGATAGATAGATAGATAGATAAATAGATAGATAGATAGATAGATAGAAAAGAGGGGAAGAGATAGATAGATAGAGAGAGAGAGAGAGAGAGATAGAAAAGAGGGGAAGAGATAGATAGATAGATAGAGAGAGAGAGAGAGAGATAGAAAAGAGGGAAGGAAGAGATAGATAGATAGATAGATAGATAGATAGATAGATAGATAGATAGA
>JAHTLZ010000253.1:106090-136164 GCA_023846285.1 Phrynocephalus versicolor | reverse complement strand
AGATAGATAGATAGATAGATAGATAGATAGATAGATAGATAGATAGAAAAGAGGGAAGGAAGAGAGATAGATAGACAGACAGATAGACAGACAGACAGACAGATAGATAGATAGATAGATAGATAGATAGATAGATAGATAGATACTAAAACTGTTACTAGGAATGTCCAAACTTTGGCCGTGCAGATGTTTTGGACCACAACTCCCACATTGTCGTCATTGTCAATCTAAGCTTAGAATTCTGGGAATTGTGGTCCAAGACACCAGGAGGGCCGAAGTTTGGACATGCCTGGTGGGATCGTCTTATACACAGAAGCCAAGTAGCGAACCATGTGGTTGAGAAGCTATAATTTTGGGTTGCACAAGTGGAGGATCGTCTTATGCACGGGAGGCATCTTCTAGATGGGAAAACGACAGTCATTAAAATGAAAACGCACGGTGTCAGGCGATGCCATGATCCCCATTTACACAGCAAAGTTGCACCCACTAGATTTCTGCCAGAGTGACTTTGGCCAATTTCTCTCTCTCTCTCTCCCCCTGTCTCCCCCACACACAGCTTACTGATGACGCAGCGATGGTGGTCCTAAAAATCAAATTTCAATTCCTTTGCAGGTGACAAGATGGAGACACGTTTCTCAGCCTGAGAATGAAAGTTCTTCAGACGATTCATCTGTATTCGTTTGTGTATCGTATTCTTCCAATAGACCACTGTGCGACAAGGGACGCTCTGTGAGACCTGTATGGGTCAATTCCTTGATTCCAAACCCGGAAGGGAATCCCCTTGCAAACCACAGATAATGTCTATCTATAGACCAGCCTGTCCTGATCAGAGGCTGGCCAGAACATCTAAGTGAAGGGAGGCTGGCCGAGATAAATGCCAGAGAGAAAGAAGGGGGACATTAAATTCTGCATTGTTTTGGGCGGCTGACGTTGGGACAGAACCTGGAAGTCTTTTGGAATACGAGTTCATCATCCCCTCACAAGCACTGACCATGCTGGCTGGCTGGCCGGGGGGGTAGGGGTAGAGATTTCGGGAAGTATCGCTCAAAATAAAAGGGACTTTTCCAAGTTCTGATGTTAGTCGCGATCATCTTTTCTCGATGACCTTTCTTCTGGAGAAGGGGGGCTTGTGAGGGTAAAAGTCTGGGGTGGGGGGATGAGCGAAATATGAAATGCAATATAACATATAGTCCCTCCCTGCCTTCTGTGTGGAGAATGCATCTCCTGCAAAGAAGACTTCAGAACTCACCGCAAGTATCTGAGCTGCATTTTCTTAGCGATTCATCTTTCTTCTCCTTGAGTGTTTCCGGTCACGTCGAGACAATGCACGTGTTGATGGCGGCGTAGATTTTACCCAGAAGCTCCCGCTGATTTAGACAAAGCTAAGACCTGTTCTGCTCCCCACATTTTTCTTTTTCTTTTCTGATTGGAGTGAATGCCTAAGCTCTCGTTAGACGGACTTTCCTCCCCCCCCCGCCGGGTTGTTTTGGTTTAAATCTACTTTGTCTTCATGTCCTTTCAACCTGAAAGCTGCTCGAAGGCTTCCAATTATTTTTGTATATTGGTAAGAGACTATTTTGGATTGCTGACTAAATAAAAGTTCCGCCGTCTGCACCTTGTATCATGTTGCGTTCCTTTTGTATCATTCTGCTTCCTGGCTTGTCTTTCCATACACACACAAGGCAAGAACACTTTTTGTTTCTCTCTCTCTCTCTCACACACACACACACACACTCTTTTTAACTCTTTTTTGATTTTGTGCTGATTTTTGTATTGGGTTTTTGTATTGCTTTTGTGTTGCCCTTATTGTTAACCACCCGGAGTTCCTCTAGGAAGATGGGTGGTATAAAATAAGTACATAAATAAAGGCACACCGGTTGCTTCAGCACGGAAGCCATTGTGGCTGAGTCCTAATCTGGTATAACACAAGATGGTGGCTGCATAAGCTCCATCAGTTGGGAGCTCAATTCTCCGCTGGGACTCATGTGAGGAAAGCCAGCCTGGGTGGCCTTGGGCACGCTGCACAGTCCCAGGGCAACCCCCCCCCAGAAGAAGGGAATCGGAAACCACTTCTGAGCGCTCTCTAGCTATTGCCATAACTCAGAACTGAATTGGGGGTGCATCATCATCATCAAAAAAATATCAGGCGTGGTCAATCAGAATGACAAAAACATGAATTAGTATTATGTAACACATACAACTTTAAAGCCAAAACTTAAATATCTGTGGGCAGTGGTGGCTCAGCGGGCTAGAGCGTTGAAACGGTTGGCTGCAAAGTCGGCAGCTCGGTGGTTCGAATCCCGGGTGCCACGCAGCGGAGAGAGCTCCCGCTGTGAACCCCAGCTCCTGCCAACCTAGCAGTTTGAAAGCATGTGAATGCAAGAAGATAAATAGGTACAGCCTTAAAAAGCGGGAAAGTAAATCTGTTTCCCTTCAGCCATGCCAGCCACGTGGCCACAGAGTTGGACAACACTGGCTCTTTGGCTTGAATACGGGGGTGAGCACCCTCTCCTAGAGTCGGACATGACTAGCACACATGTGCACAGGAGAATGTTTACCTTTTTAAATATTTGTTCAATATAGACCTAGTCTATAATGTCATTCCTACTGCTATGCAAAATACATCTGAAAGATCTTTTGTGAGGATCTTTGTTGCATGTATCTCCAAAGGGTGGGCCAGAATTAATTGTGGGGGACCATTTTAATTCCAGGTTATAGAAACCCAGAACAATTGAACAACTAAATGCCTTAGGAGAGCTGTTATGGATGATCATTGTACGTATACATATAAGAACACAAGAAGAGCCCTGCTGGATCAGGCCAAAGGCCCATCTAGTCCAGCTTCCTGTATCTCACAGTGGCCCCACCAGATGCGTTTGGGAGCGCATGAGACTAGATCTCTATCTCCTGATACCACTCTCCTGCCTCTGGCCCTTGAAGTACCCTGGTTTTAAGCCTGGAGATGACACATCTCCATCATGGTGTGTAACCCGTGATGGAATTTTCCTCCAGGAAATCTGTCCAATCCCCATTGGAAGGCATCCAGGCCAGATGCCATCACCACCTCCTGTGGCAGGGAGTTCCACAGACCAACGACGCCCTGGGTGAACTAAATCATCATCTTGGCATTTCACAGCTGGTAAGGACTCGATAGATCCTTGAACCTAGACCCTGTCAAAAAGGCACCACGGGGGAATCGAACTCCAAAACTCTGGCTCCACAGCCAGGTGCCTAAACCACCGAGTTATCTTGTTTTCTGTTAATATGAATGCTGCTTCCTTTCCCTCTGTGTTCTTCAATTTGCAGGTGAGCAGTAACCTCACCTGGGTCGTCAGCATAATTAAATCGCAATCCGCCCTGAGATAGCTTTAAGCCCTGTGGGGCTCTAGAGAAGCAGCACATTTTGCTTTTAAATTTGTAAGTTGACGCTTCTCGAACCATCAACCCTTATCTCTCCCTTCTTTCTGTTCTCTGGTATTCTTTATGGATAGCTCAGTGGTTTACGAGCCACCAGCTGGGGGGTCCCAATCCTCCACGGGTGACGCCTTGACAACGGATGGACTTGATCTATAGGAGTGGTGGCGAACGTATCACACTTCAGGTGTTTCGGACCACAACTCCCAGAATTCTGAGCCTAGACTGCCGATGACAAAGGACTGTGGGAGTTGTGGTCCAAAACATCTGGACTAGTGCCGAAGGTTCACCACCAGTGATCTATAGGGTCCTTTCCAGCTTTGCTGTTCTAAGATGATGGTGACAATGATGATGAAGAAATACAGTAGGACTCTGGTATCCGCTGGGGATTGGTTCCAAACCTTCCCATGGATAATGAAAACCGTGGATAAGGGAGAACACTTTAAAAAATCCCCAGCACTGCTGTTTTGTGGCTGCTTGCTTTGCAGCTGCTGTTTATATGTTAGCTTCTTCCAAGACTGCTGTTTGTGACAGTAGCTTGCTTTGTGGCTGCTGAATTATTTAATTTTTCCTCTGCCAACCACGGATAACTGAATCAGCGGATACGGGGGTCCTACTGTAGATATTTAATGGAACGCTGATCAAGCATTGTATGTCTTGTGTTAAAATCATGTCCAGTGTGTGTGTGTGTGTGTCCTTGACTGTCCAGACAGTGCTGGCTTGGGCTAATGGAAGGTGATATTTAAAAAATCAAATAAAAATCTAGATGGGCAAATATTCAGCCTAAGTATAGTCTCCAAATCCTGTGAGCTTCTGGCCGCCCTCTATTCTATTATGTTTATTATTTTGATTCATATACTACACCATCTAGTCTGAAAGCTAAATCTGGGCAGTTTACAACAGGAGACAAAACAAAAACAATACAGTACATAAATGCACTAATCATATTAAACAAAATGTTCAAACAAATCCCTTAAAATTTATTTATTTATTCATTTACCGGTATTTATTTATTAAATTTATATACCGCTCCATCAATCTACACAGCTAGTCTGGGCGGTTTACAAAGTTGAGCAAATGCATAACATAACCAACATGCAATACCGTGTAAATAAACAATGCAGTATAATAAAACATACTGTAATAGTTTAACAAAACAATAAATGTCAAACTATCAAACAAAGAGCAAGATGGGTTAGAGACAAAGCAATAATAAAATAAATGACAGCGAAACACTAACAAAATAAGTTAAAAAACTAGTGTCTACATATGTGTGTACATAAATCATACGAAATGAAAAAGAAAGAAAATTAAAAAATTGAGCATAAGTTATGGAATGCCCTCCCAAGTGAGATCCACCTGGCACCGACACTGATGATATTTCAGTGCCAGGAAAAAACCTTCCTGTTCCAGAAGTTTTTTAATTGATACAATATAGACTGTGGGTCCTCTGATGGCAATTTTAGTGTAATGATTGTGGTGTAAGTTTTTATTATTGTTTTAATTATTTTTATTGATATCTGATGTTTTAACTGTTTTAATTTTGATTGTAAGCTGCCCAGAGACCTTTGGGTAGTGGGCGGCATATAAGTTGTAAAAATAAATAAATAAATAAATAAATTCATTAGAATTTATCTTTTCTTTTTAAAAAGTGATCATATAACAACAAAACTTCAAAAGCAAGCAAACAAGCAAAATAAGTGTGCCTCACATTAGGTCTAGTAGCACCCTGTAAGTAGGATGCAAACAAATTGGGGCAAGTTCCCAGAAGGATGATGAGGATGATGTGGGGGGTGGGGTGGAGGTTGAAAGCCAAGTCTAACGAGGAAAGACTGGAAGAATTGGGCATGTTTAAACCTGGGGGGGGGGGGGGGGAAATAAGACTAATGGACAGACAGGATCAGGCCCACAACTAAGGTCTGGGGGCAACCATAAGTCCTGTAGCTTCAGGGAGGTGTTACCCATTGCTATTATCCTAGCTTATATCTATTTGTTGTTGTTGTTATTTGATCAATTGCTTGCTTATTTCCACTTTTATTTTAGTTTATTGTTGATTTGTTTGGTTATCTTGGCTTACGTTGTTTACATTTTTGTTTATTTAAATGTGTTGATCTTGCTTGCGTTCAGATTTTATGTTGCAAACCGCCCATGGGCTAGATGGGCGGTCAAATTTAAATTAAATTAAAATTTAAAAACAGCATGCATAATAAAACTGATTTTTTTAAACTGGCTTGTAAATTTCCTCAAGGTTAACAACTTTACCCCCTGCGCAAAGGGACCCAGCAGGGAAGGGTCGTCAGACCCCCCCACCCCCCCACGCCCCACTCCACCCCAGTTGCAGCCCCACTGAAAAAAACCCAAACAGGTTCCCCCACACACACACACACACAAAAAGTCATAATTGTCTTGATGGCCTGTGCATCTTTCCCCAAACTTTCCCCTCACATGGCGAAGGGTTAATGTGAGTGAGTGCTGCTCTCCTAGATGGGCCCTTCCTGCAAATTGAAAAATCAGCATGCTTTTTTTTTTCCGCCCCAGCCTTGGAAGGACTTCCCATCACCAGCTGGGGTGTCTTTCTCTATCTCTGACCCCGTTTTAATCTTTAAATAAAAAATCCTGGCCAAGAAGGGTTTGCAGGTTTTGGAGATGATGATGATGATGATGATGATGATGATGATGGGTGAGTGCAAAAAAAAAATGCAGAAGGGCTGGGAACGCCTGATGGATGCATGCATGCATGCATTCATTCATGGATGGAAGGCATCCCTTTGCCGTGCAGCATCTTGCCAGATACATTTTCCTTTATTATTATTATTATTATTATTATTATTATTATTATTATTATTATTAATTGTTGACTGATTGATGTTGTTCGCCTTCGGAAGATAGGCGTTATATAAATACCTAAAATAAATAAATAAATAGGGAAACCCTTTGCGTGGATTGGGGTCTGTGTGTGGGGGGGGTGAGCCCCTCGCTATGGAACCACCTCCCGAGAGAGCTGCGCCTTGCAGGTCCCCGCCCGCCTTCAGAAAGGCTTTGAATGCCACGCTTTTCAGGGAGGCATATGGCGACCACTAACTTTATTCAATTCCCCCCCCCCCTCCTTCTCCTGTTCTCCTGCCCATTGATCCATCTTGCTAGGGTTTTCCCCCTATTTTTTTCGTACTGTATTGCTCCTTTTTTAAAACTTGTAAACTGCCCAGAGTTCCAGATTGTGGAAGCTGGGGAGTATAAAAATGAAACAAACAAATAAATAATAATAAATAAATAACACACACCGGGAGCCGACCTTATTCCTCACCTGCTCAGCCTCGCAGGGTTGTTGTGAGCCGGACCCTTCTCATGGGAGCCAAGGCCCTTCTGCTGCCTGGAATCAGACCTTGCAGAGAGCCCAGGATGACCCAGGGGCAAAAAAAGGAAACATCCAGGCATCTTTCCCTGCCCCTTCTCCCGATCTCGCTTCATTCAGACTTTTTCGCCCCCTCTCAATTTAAAATTAGGGACGGGATTGATTATCTATAGGGGATTCCCAGTACAGTGGTACCTTATATAAAGGAATTAATTCCTTCCAAATGAAATTCTGTTAAGCAAATTTTCCTTTAGACAAATTTCCCATAGGAAATGCATTAAGAATAGTAATAACAATAGCTTTATTTACCATAGGAATGCATTAATAGTAGTAATAATAATAACTTTATTATGGTCAAAGACCAAAAACACCAGACAATCCACAATAGTCACATACAATTCAAATTTTGAAATAAGTACAAAATTATGCGGTCTTCCATTAAAATACTGTACTGTATTAAATAAACCCTTGCTTACAGATTCATAAATTACATACTCACTAAGCTGTCTGTATCCTTAAAATAAGATAAAACCATGGCCAGGTTTGTGGTATAGAGGTATTATTATCTATCTTGGACACAACCCAAACGTCTGATTGCGAGTTACGAATGCTGCCGTAAAGAAATTAGCCACTTTTCTTGTAATATAATGAGTATCATCAGAAAGTAGCAGTTGTACATAAAATCCCTCTGTTCTTCCTGGAAATTTGCAGATAATAGGATGCGGATGTCCCAATAGAAAGAACAATATAGGAGCACATGTTCAACTGTTTCAATTTGGTCATAATTGCATGGGCAAATACAGTCTGATGGAAGCAAACCTTGAAACCTTCCCTCCAAAAGCTTAGAAGGTAGTACAGTACATAAGAACATAAGAAGAGCCAAGCTGGATCAGGCCAAAGGCCCATCTAGTCCAGCTTCCTGTATCTCATAGTGGCCCCACCAGATGCATCTGGGAGCGCACGAGACTAGATCTCTGTTTCCTGATACCACTCCCCTGCATCTGGCCCTTGAACTAACCCTGGTTTTAAGCCTGGAGATTACATGTCTCCATCATGGTTTTGTAACCTGTGATAGACTTTTCCTCCAGGAATCTGACCAATCCCCTTTTGAAGGCATCCAGGCCAGATGCCATCACCACCTCCTGTTCCATAGACTAACAACGCGCTGGGTGAAAAAATATTTTCTTTTGTCTGTTCTTACTCTCCCAGCCCTCAATTTGAGTGTATGTCCCCTAGTTCTGGTATTTTGTGAGAAGGAGAAGAGCTTCCCTCTATCGACTTTACTCATGCCCTGCATTATTTTGTATGTCTCATCTAGCCAGTGTAAAAGCCCTTCTGGCATTTGATGAAATTCGACTGGCTAAGTATGGAGAGATGGTAAAAGCAGATTTCATAAAGTAGTTGTATTTCCCCAACAGGGCAACATGATTTTGTAATTTTATATCCCGGACCCTTAGTTTCACTGCATTCATAGCCTCTATAAGACCTATTGCTATGAGTGTACTAGGAGAGTAACCTAATTTAGATATCTCTGTAATTATATGCTGGAAGAAGCATAGGTATGCATTGAAAACGGAGTAATCCCTAATCATGACCGTTTTTATGTTGTACAGATTCGCCCCGTAGGCGGTTCTGTTAAGCAAATTTCCACTGTCTCTGGAATTTTTTATGTTGTACAGATTTTATGTTATACAAGCTGTTTGTTATACGAGGATCCACTGTATATGCGTAGAGATCTATGTACCTACTGTGTTCTTTTAGAAATTTAGATGAACACACCATACACGGCCACACAGACTTTTGTGTTTGTAATGTCACGTCATGTACATTTTATTTGCAGACTACACAAAGTGTGTAGACTTTCTGACCACTTATAACTTTGCGTTTATATCTCTCCTTGTGTGATTGCATTGGCACTACGTTATCAATCATTAACTTTAATGTTGCCTTCTAATGCTGTAAGTAAGATAACCTCCTCAATTCCCTGTTTCTCAAACTGATTGTGTGTTAAATGGAACAGACTGTATATTGTCTCTCCTTACTGTAAGCCGCCTTGGGTCCTTTTCCAAGGCGGAAGGTGGGGTAAACAAAACTAAAATAAATAAATAAATAAATAAATAGGGGGTGTTGTAATGTTCTAGAAGTCTGGGGACCAGGGTTCAGAATCCTTGCTCAACGGTGGAAACTCACTGGGGGAGAACTGGTAAAACCACTGCTTAAATATTTTATTTATTTATTTATTTATTTATTTATTTATTCATTCATTCATTCATTCATTCATTCATTCATTCTGTACAGCCCATCTTCAAAGAGAATGCCAGGCGGTTTACATCAATATAAAGAAACATATCTCTCAGTTGCTGTCTTCTTTATTTATTTATCTCTTTATTTAAAACGTTTTACTCCACCTCTCTCTTCAAAGAGAGGTAGGGTAAAGACATTTTAAATAAAGAGATAAATAAATAAATAAATGTTTGTTTCTTCAGAGAGGTGGCTTACATCATTCAAAGACAGTTTAAAAAAGCTAAAAACAATAAATACACAAATATTTAAAAAAGAAATACAGTGGTACCTTGTATAAAGGAATTAATTCGTTCCAAATGAAATTATGTTAAGCAAATTTTCCTTTATACAAATTTCCCATAGGAATGCATTGAAAATGGAGTAATCCCATTTTTATGTTGTACAGATTCTCCCCATAGGCGATTCTGTTAAGCAAATTTCCCCTATATCCGGAATTTTTTATGTTATACAAGCTGTTTGTTATACAAGGGTCCACTGTAAATACCAAACAAATTTCCAGCCCCAGCCCCTGCCAAGCTGCTTTAACACACAAACTCCCTTCCTCTACCTAAAATTAAATTAAATTAACTGGCCACCAGCTGCCTCTTCTTTTAACTGAAAACCTTTGCTTAATGGTAGGGCTCGCCTTTGGCAGAGTGCTGTGTTTTGTGCCTTCTCAGTATTTCTTAAGTAACACCTCTCCTTTTTGTTTAACTTTCCCTTGCCCTTTGGATTTAAGCAGTAAGAGTATGTCTGTGAAGATTCTCAGTCATCCAGGTGAGTTTATTATCTGGACGTTGACTCATGGCAACTGGACTTCTTTTCTCGTGTTTCGCTGCTCATCCAAGCAGCTTCGTCAGTCGGAGGAAAAGCTACTTGCGAGTCCTCCATTTTGCATTCCACTTTGACCTCCTCTCACCCTGGTCTGAAATAGGCTCAGAATAGATGAACGATGGCCCAAATAGGCTCATTAGGTGGACAAGGGCCTCAGGTGCAGAAACCCATAAAGTATGGGTGGCTAGCTATGGCCTTGGTGGTGGAGGTGTGAAGTATTTTTGATTTGTCTGGGGATTGTTGAAAGCACAGCTTGATAAGCGGCAGATAGACTGTGCCTGAGGCCCCCACCTCTGTTGAGAGAGGGGTTCAATGCTCACAGGAATGGCTTCCCTGACCCCTCTCTCAAACCACCTCTCTTCTTTGTCTAATATGTGTACATCCTCATCTTTGAATGAGTGCCTTTATGTCTTTCAAGTGGAGGTGTCCTGCTGATTCTGGTCCTGAGCTGTTGCCCCTCCTATGTTGGGCCATCCTTCTGCTTAATGGCTGTTTAGTTTCTCCAATGGAGAGGTCTAAACACTCCTCCCTGCATTGGACCGCATATACTATATTGCTCCTTTTTTGTTTTGGTATCGGGTCCTTTGGGTGGACAAGTCTCTGCCTTAGTGGGGTTTCAAAATGGATTGCCATGAGCCCCGTGGCGCAGTGGTTAAATGCCTGTACTGCAGGTAAAAACTGGGCTCACGACCTGGGGGTTCAATCCCAGGTAACCGGCTCAAGGTTCACTCAGCCTTCCATCCTTAGGAGGTCGGTAAAATGAGTACCCAGCTTGTTGGGGGGGGGTAATGTGTAGCCTGCATTATTGTAATTAAACTGAAAACTACCCAGAGACTACTTGAAGTGGCATAGGGTGCTATATAAGCAGAACACTTTGCTTTGCTTTGCTTGTCTTCCTTTGACTTTTTTTATTTTTATTCTTTTATTTGTGTATGTTGTTTTTGTTTGCCATCTTTAAGTGCAGTATTGGTTTGGTCCTTTTTTTAGTGTATTTACTATTTATACTTACAATTGCTCACTTTAAATCTTATCTTTTCATGATGTAAACCACCTCAGGTCCTTTTTCTATGGAGAAAGTTGAGGTAAAAAATATTTTTAAATAAACTAATTAAATAAACACATTTACTCCCAGACAGATAATAGTAAGATAAAAATCCCACAGGCATCCACAGGCTTCATTTTCAAAGAAGCGTGAAGAAAAGTCTAACCAAAATGCAAAGTCAGAGCAGCGAAAATGGCATTTTAGAATAACGTGTGCGAACTACCAGCCTGTTTCTGACACCCAGAAAATGGATCGTAAAATCCACACAGGCTGACATGGGAATAAACTCACATGTCTTTAAGGTGCTGCGTAACTTCATGCTGTTTTTAACTTGGTTTGGTTTGGTTCTAATTTTGTCGTCTGCACGAGAACAAGAGGAACTTGTTGAATTGGGTGGATGTACAATAGGACTCCGGTATCCACTGGGGATTGGTTCCAGACCTTCCCGTGGATAATGAAAACCGTGGATAAGAGAGAACACCAAAAATTCTCCAAAACTACTGTTTTGTGACAGTAGCTTGCTCTATGGCTGCTTTTTTGTGACAGTAGCTTGCTTTATGGCTGCTGTTTGTGACAGTAGCTTGCTTTGCGGCTGCTGAATTATTTATTTTTCATCGCAGTTGGCTGGTCCCCCTTCCTGGACGTAGCCCCGCATCTCCTGGGGCAAGACGGCCAGGAACTGCTCCAGGATCACCAGCTCCAGCATCTGCAGCTTGGTGTGCTTCCCGGGCCTGAGCCATCGCTGGCAGAGGTCCCAGAGCCGGCTGCACGCCTCGTGGGGCCCTCGGACCTCCTGGTAGCAAAAGGCCCGGAAATGCTGGCGCCGGACCTCGGGGCTCTCGGGGTCTTCCTCGGGGTCGTTCGGTTTTGTCCCTTGCAGGCTCTCTCGCCGGACCCTGGCCAGAAACAAGCGGAGGCTTTTTCTGGACTCGGGACCCATGGTGCTCGGCTCCTGCACGGAGGTTATCCGGAGATCCAAGGCGGAAGAGACTGGAGGGAGGAAAAGATGCAGAAAGTTATGTACAGGAGGACCCCGGTATCCGCTGAGGATTCGTTCCAGGCCTTCCCATGGATAATGAAAACTGTGGATAAGAGAGAGCTCCTGTCCACCCATCTACAAACTGCTGTTTCCTGACAGTAACTTGCTTTATGACTGCTGTTTTGAGACAGTAGCTTGCTTTACGGCTGCTGTTTGTGACAGTAGCTTGCTTTGCGGCTGCTGAATTATTTATTTTTCCTCTGCCAGCCATGGATAACTGAACCAGTGGATAATGAATCAGTGGATATGGGGGTCCTACTTGTATAAAAGAGCTTTGGGCTGGGAAGAGGGCTTAGACCAGTGGTTCTCAGCCTGTGGGTCCCCCAGATGTTCCTGGACTGCAACTCCCAGAAATCCTGGGCAGCTCAGCTAGTGAGGAAAACTTCTGGGAGTTGTAGTCCAGGAACATCTGGACTGCCCTAGACCAACCCTCTGCTCCTTTCGAGAATCTGAAATGCCTGCATCCTTCCAGGTGGAAATACATTTTAATGTTTCTGCCCCCTCTCTCCCAACCACCACCACCACCGCCATGTCTCAGGTGCCAGGGACGTTCAGAGACGTGACAGATGGTTACTCTGAGACTCAGAAGGCTCCATCGGACAACCGGAAGTCTCACCCAGCGCAGGGGAGCGCCCGAGGAAACAGACATTTCAGTGGGTAAGAATTCAGCTGATAATCCTGAACTGGCAGAAATCCAATAAGATTGCATGTGGCCTTTTAAGGCATTTTGGGGTGACCCACCCCCCAACACCATCACATTTTTACCTCTCTCTCTAAAACCCTAAATTATATTTTTACAAGCTGGAAAAGAGGTCACTTTCCTCCTCTCGAAGGCTCCAGGAGCAGCAGAACGATTTTAAAATAGGTTTCAGGGCTTCCTGGTAGTATCTTAATACCAAAAAAAAAAAAAATCCCTAAAAGTGGACATCTGAACACTTCATGGTTTTGGGGGGGTCCCCACCCTTACCCCATTTTATTGCAGAGTTCTGAATTTTTGGTTACATTTCCTCTCGCTGTGTAGTAGAAGTATAGGGACTCTCAGAGTAGCTTCAAGTTCCCCAATTTAGTTCACCTCTTTGCTGAGGCTTAAAGTCTCAGTAACTCACACTGACACGTTAATAGCAGAAAGAATGAAATACGTTTCTTTACGTTCAGCTGAACGAATGTAACAGGAAAACTAAAAGATATGACTGGCAGAAAGGAAAAAGAATATAGACGTGAGTTACTTTTTAAAATCAGCTGCAGGGAAGGAACTATTGGTCTTAGACCTACAGTACGCGACTTATAACCAAATAAAAACTTTTTTCTATAGTGCAGCAGATTTAAAAAAAAAAGCTTCAGGCTGGAACCTACAGAGCAGATTCATCTGCAAGTCTCCCTCGGTAAACCACCCTGTGTGTAGCCTTTATAATTAAATTGTAAACTGCCCAGAGAGTGCTTCAAGCACTATGGGGCGGTATATAAGCAGAACACTTTGCTTTTTTGTTGTTCATTTACCTCACCTGGCACTTACTGTCTCAGAGCATTTACTTGAATACTCTGGTAATGAAAGGAATGAAATGGTTCGGTTTACTCACAGCTCTTCTTATACATGCAAACCACGGAAGAAGAATTACCTGGCTATATCACTGAGCTGTAGCGAGTAACGAGCTTCGTTATTGGTTAACTGACTGGTCTCACAGCTGACAGGACTCTTCACCTTAGTTGCCTCCATAACTCTGAACTAACAACCTTAAAAGGGGCGGGACAAGAAAAAGAATCTGAAGTAGAGTTGTGGAGAGGGAACAATTGGCTGTTACTTGATTTATAGGCTGTTTACTGCAGCTCCCTCCTACCCAAGACCTCTTAAAAAGAGAGACTGCAGGGTATCCAGCAGGGAGTTCCACAGGCTGAGAACAACTAGCATGTTTTTGTACTAGTGTCAATTAGGCTCCACTCCTAATTTAGTTCCCAGAAATCTCTATGAGAGTGAATTCAGCTATTAGGCAGATAGAAGTTTGTTGCTGTTGGCCTTCATGAAGGAAAGGGTGAAGCCCCATTTAGGATTTTGGTGACCCAACGCTGCCTGTCCTTCTGTATTAAGTGGGTGGGAAGCGCCTGGACTTGTAAGGCAGGAAGGGTGGGTTTTTTTATTTGGTTTGGTTTTATTTTGTTTTTCAAAGCCCTCTCCCGTTCCCGCACTCCCTGGGACCTCATTCTTTGTCTCCTTCCGCAGGAATCGAACCGGCATCTGGGAGATATTTTGAATCCTCTCCTTCTTCTCCCAGGATGGAAACAGCGGCCGCATCACCAGCTCAGGTAGGAGAAAGACCCTGACTTAAGAGCAGTTTGACTTAAGAGCAATTCTTCTTAAGAGCGGAAAACTGTTGGCATTTTCACTGCTGCCTTAAAATATTTTTGGATATGGTCTGCTCGACTTAGAAATATTTTTTTTCATTTTTTTCATTTTTTAACTTTTTTTCCCCCTTCAACTTTTTAGATAGGTATCCCGACTTAAGCGTAGTTCGATTTCAGAGCATGGAGTATGGATTCGGAACGGATTAAATTTGTAAACTCGTGGTTCTCAACATGTGGGTCCCCAGATATTCCTGGACTGCAACTCCCAGAAATCCTGGCCAGTTCAGCTAGTGGTGGAGGCTCCTGGGAGTTGCAATCCAGGAACATCTGGGAGACCCACAGGTCGAGAACCACTGGTTTACAAATTTAATCCGTTCCGAATCTATACTCCATGCTCTTAAATCGAACTACCCTTAAGTTGGGGTACCTATCTAAAAAATTGCCCACCTTTGCTGTAAAGGGGATGAATGAGAACAATATGTGGTGTGTGTGTGTGTGTGCTCATCTCCTCTGATTCTCCCTTTCAGGGCCTAGTGACCTTCGAAGAGGTGGCCGTGCGCTTCACTGCAGAAGAGTGGTCTCTCCTGGATCAACAGCAGAGGGTTCTATACAGGGAGGTCATGTTTGACAATTACGAGACGGCCATCTCTCTGGGTAGGTTTTTGTAAGGTATTTTTTTTTGTCCCCTTTAGATGAGGACATGGAGAACAGGAAGGCAAAGGGCAGGGAGAACAGGAAGGCAAAGGGCAGGGAGAACAGGAAGGCAAAGGGCATAGTTTTATCTGTCACACGAGACTCTACAGATCTTTTCCAGTCATTCGTGCTCCACCCCATCAGCTCCGTCCTTGAAGCTGACAGAAACTAGTCAAAAAACCCGCAGCAAATATATTCTTGGTCACGCAGTGCCTGAGGACTGTTGCAGAGGTTTGCATGGGTTTGGTTTTTTTGCCTCAGTTCCATTAGCTGTGCAGCAGAAGTGCATGGATTCATAGAGCTTCAGGTTCCCCAGATTACTTCCCTTCCTCCTCTCCTTTTCTTTTGTCATTAACTGGCACTTACAGTCTCAATAATTCACCTCAGGGACATTGGTTAGAGAAAGAATGAAAAGTTTCATTACGTACAGTTGGGCCAATCGAAACAGCCAACTGACAAGCAGGAGCGCCTTCCGCAAAAGGCGGCTTCCAGCAGAGAAAAGAGAGCGAAAGGGGTTACAGAGCCGAGAGGCGGGACTCGCTTTGAATTCAGACCAGGTGGGTTAACTTGAAAGTGGATCCAAGTTCAAACAGCAGCTTCTCTTCTTGTTCCCTGACTGCCTTGCCATCCTTGTGGCCCAGCAGTTAAAACTACCGTACTGCAAGCCATAACTGTGCTCGCGACCTGGGGTTCGATTCCCGGTAGCAGGCTCAAGGTTCACTCAGCCTTCCATCCTTCTGAGGTTGTTAAAATGAGCACCCAGGTCGCTGTGTGTGTGTGGGGGGGGGACAGATTGTAGCCTGCCTCATTGCTTGTAATCCACCCAGAGAGAGAGAGAGAGAGAGAGAGACAGGGAGAGACTGTAGGCGCTTTTACACGACCTCTAAAATCCGCTGGCGATCTCTTAAATTCGGACCAGAGATCGTGGGGGTTTGTTCTGCTTCCTGTGTTCCCACCCTTCCGCACTCTATTGCTCCTGTCTGCGATAAGGGAGGGAGTAAAAAAGGGAGAAAAGAATGCAGGCTCCCCTCTGCTCACCTCCGCCTGCCGCCAGAGCAGCCCCATAGGGATTCCAGGCTGTTAAAGGGGTGGGAGGACAACAAAAACAAACAGAAGGCAAGGAGAGCCGGCATCCACAGCTTTATAATCCGCATCGGAATTTTTTTTTTTACCTCCGGAGACCAGGTACTTGTAAAATGCACTGGGGCGCGCTTAGGTGGGCGTGGTCGTACTTAATTTTTTTTAAAGTCCGCAGCTGGTGAAGAAACAATTTTAAGCTCCGCATCTGGGAGCCTTTTGCCTTGGGTTTTAGGGGTCGTATAAAAGCAGCCAGAGAAAGAGAGAGAAAGAGAGAGAGATTTTGTTTTACTTAAATATGATGCAAGCCAAGAAACACAGATGAGCTTTAAAAAAGAAAGCATTAGAAGAATAGAGATTCTTTGGGCCAGCCCTACTGTCGGGTGGTAGAACAGTGCGGGGCAGAAAAGTCACCCCAGCACATAATCTCTGCTGCCACCAAAGGTCATCTATCATGGTTTTATTTCCCCATCCTGAATGTGCAGCTCTGTTCCACTTCAGGGACTCTGGGTGGGCTTTTCACTCTGATCTGGGCAGGGGGTCTCCGGGTGGGCGAAGCCCCGTGAGAGAAGGGCAGGCGAAATGCTCCCTATCCAGGTCTTGATCGTAAGAAGCCACCCCACCATCCTTGAAGCTGAAGGGACGCAGGAGAAACACTCGGGCTCCTTTTTGGCAGGGGGTCAGGACTGGCATTTGGGGCTTTGGCATGATGCCCATATGCTGCCAGGACCATTCGGCTGCATAGCGACTCTTTTCCGGATTTCCCAGATACAGAATTATCAAAAGTGGTTTCCCCCTGCCCTACTTCTAGGGCAGTGGTTCTCAACCTGGGGGTCGGGACCCCTTTTGGGGGGGGGGTTGAACGACCATTTCACAGGGGGGTCGCCATGAGCCAGTGAAGAAAAAGGCACCAACGGCTTGGGTCTGGAGGAGGAGGAGGGGGAGGAAGGGGGGGGGGGAAGAGTGAGATACAGCTTGATAGGTTGGAGGGGATGTCAGTCAACAGAACCGGAGGCTGCGATTGGCTGAGGGGGTGCCTGTAGAGGGATTATCTCTATGGCCTGCCAAAGGGGGCTTGCGGCCTCTTCCAAGCAGGGCATGGGGGTCCCCACCACATGAGGAACTGTATTAAAGGATTGCGGCATTGGGAAGATTGGGAACCACTGTTTTAGGGCAGTGGTGGTAAACCTTTGGCGCTCCAGATGTTTTGGACCACAACTCCCACAGTATTTTGTCATGGTCAGTACAGGCTTGGAATTATGGGAGTTGTGGTTCAAAAAAACAACAACACACCATCTGGTATGCCAAAGGTTCCCCACCACCATTCTATGGGGACTGCCCTGGGACGGTACAGTTGCCCCAAGGCCACCCAGTCTGGTCCTACATGCAGGAGGCAGAGTGGAGTTTCGAGCCCCCAACCTCTGACTCCACAGTCAGAGACCTGAACCACTGAGCCAGGCAGCCAGCCATAGACCCAGAACTAACCAACTGTTCTCTTTAACTTCCGTAGGACCTCGTTTCGTTCCCAAACCTGGGCTCATCTCTTGGTTAGAAGAGGAAGAACTAAGAGACCCATTCACCAAGGAGGCAGCGAGATGGACAGGTATAGCTTCCTGGTTAAGAGAGTAAAGGGTAGGAGGCTTATTATCAGGGCCGGCACTAGTTTTTTTTTGGCGCCCTAGTTGAGTGGCGGGGGGGGTGGGGCAGGGGACGGTGGGGGGTGGGGTGGGCGGCGGGGAGGCAGGGGGCAGCGGATGGCAGAGGACGGCAACGGGCACGGGGAGGTGGGCGGCGATGAGCACGGGGGTGGCGGGGGGACAGACAGCGGTGGCACGGACAGCGGTGGCCAGCGGCAGGGGGTGGCGGGGGGGCACCAGGCTGGCCAGCGCCCCCTCTCCATTTTGGTGACCTAGGCAATTGCCTAGTTCGCCTTAATGGACGCGCCGGCCCTGGTTATTATTATTATTATTTTGTCGCTAAGCCCTTCCATTGGTGGGTATTAGGGATGGGCATTTCGTTTCAGAACCAGTAGGTTACGAAACGAACCACATGAGCCCAGGTGGTCCTCGGAACCGGCTGATATACGCAGATCCAATTGCTTTACCTTTCTCTGTCTCACGCAGGGTGAAACTCCAACGAGGAAGCATGCTGCGATGTCATCTGTGCTAGATCCGTGATGCTGGCCAATCAGGAGCTGTGCAGGGACAGGCATCATCCCGCCTCCCTCTCTGATTGGCCAGCAGCACGAAGCAGGAAAGATGACATCGCAGCGTGCTTCCTCATTGGATTGTAACCCTGCGCGTGACAGAGAAAGGTAAAGCCATTGGAGCTGCGTGTATCAGCTGGTTCCGAGGACCACCTGGACTCGCGTGGTTCGTTTCATAACCTACTGCTTCCGAAATGAAATGCCCATCTCTAGTGCGTATCCTTATTTATTTATTTTATTTTGAATATTTTTACCCCGCCTTTCTCCTTGGAAAAGGACCCAAGGTGGCTTACGGTAGTGAGGAATAATATACAGCCCAGAACATTAAAATGTAACAGTAGAGCTATAAAGAGTGCACAAAAATAAATGAAAAAGGAAAGTAACATGGAAAACTTCTATGGAAAACACTGGTGTTCTTATGAAATCAGTCAATGCAATCATGGAAATCCATATAAAGTTACATAGTAGTGATAAGGATGAGCAAAATCAACAACAACAACAATCTTTATTTGCAGCCACAGGCCCAACCAATAAGGTAAAAATACATACATAAAGTTTTAAAAGGATAAAAGAGTAAAACCACTACAAAATTTTAAGATAGTTAAAACAGTTTAGGTAGTAAAAGTGAATTATACAAACATTGTGCAATTCATATAAAGTTGTCTAGTAGTGATAAGAATCAAAATATATTATAAGCGGACCCAAATATGCTGACAGGGTACAGGGTCGGGTTGACCCAGCAAAACTTGGCATAACAGCTAAGACTTGGCACGATATCTTACAGCGTGGGTGCCAGTCTATGAAGATCAGCAAATATTTTGTGGTTAGCTAGAATGGAGCCAAGCTAGGAAGTAAGAAGACAAGACTAAGGCCCATGTTGACATTATCTTATAGTGCCGAGGTATCATTTTGCTGAGAGCAACATATGGCGGTTAGCCAGGAATAAGGAACCAACTTTGAACCAGGAAAATAGGGTCAGGTCATTCTAGGCCTTGATGGCCAAATGGCTATAAGCCAAGGACATGAACTGATGAACAAGAACATGAGCAAGCACATGTAGGCACGTGTAGTGGCGAACAAAATACGTCAGTCTTAGATCATGCTTAGGATACAGAAAACTATATAACCATCATCAGAAGCCATTACTCCCTTGTCCAGGACAGCAGGGCAGATGTGCCTGTGCCATGTCTTGGAACCTTAAGGGGCTCTTGAACCCTTAAGCTAAGATGCTTAAGCTAACCTATTTTCTGTACTGTATGCGTTCTGTGCTGTATCTTTATCTGTCTTTAATAAACCTTTTTCTACATAACTAACTCAGCGTGGCAATTTGATGAACCATCAATGGTGCATTGGCAATTTATAACGAACCACCTAAATCCCAATTTTTAAGGTACCAATTTGACTTTATCAGTAGGAAGTCTCTCATTCCAAGAAAGCTTGCCTGAAGAGGGAAGGTCTTTGCCTGCTTTCGGAAAGACAGCAGGGACGGGGGAGTCCTGTCCTCCAGTGGGAGGGAGTTCCAAAGTCTGGGCACAGCAACAGAGAAGGCCCTTCCATGTGTTCTTTTGAGGCGTACCTGTGAAGGTGGCAGGATGGAGAGAAAGGCCTCTCCTGAGAAACAGAAAGCCACCAGCTTTTGATCCCACCTCTGTCTTTCTTGCAGGACGGGAGAGGAAGAAAGGGCCACAGGATGACGGGTTTGAAAAAGGATACCAAAGGACGGTGAGGGAAGGGATTTTTAAGAAGCTGCAGGATGGAAAAGAAGCCGTGAAGTGGAAGGAGGGGTTTCTTTATTCTCCTGACCCTGGGTGTCACGCGATCTCATTTGGAAAGGCGAAAGGCGAAGGAGGGAGAGAGAATGCGTGCCCGTGGTGCGGGCGGACCTTCGCGCACAAATCGAGCCTGGCGACGCACCAGAGGACCCACACGGGGGAGAGGCCCTACCAATGCGCCGAGTGCGGGAAGCGCTTCAGCCGAAGGACACGGCTCACCTCCCACCAGAGGCTGCACACGGGGGAGAAGCTGCACGGCTGTTCCGCCTGCGGCCGGCGCTTCTGCGAAAAGTCGCGCCTGAAGGCCCACCAGCGGGTCCACACGGGGGAGAAGCCCTTCGGGTGCGTGAGCTGCGGGAAAAGCTTCGCCCGCCGGTCGAACCTCCTCGTCCACCAGAAGATCCACGCCCGGCCGAAGCCGCCTTGCCGCTCGAAAAGGGCCCCGCCTGAGGCGAATTCGCCGACCGTTCGCGCGGGCGAAGATTTTTGCCGTTCGTCAGCCGCGAGGGAAAACATGCCTCCAGACTCCCGTCTTCCTGGAAATCAGGACATCCCTCCAGGAGGAGACCTCGATCAACATTTTGAGTGTGCAGAGAGCTCCAGTTTTTTAATACCTCAAAAGACACGCGTGGCAGGGGAACCGTTTCCCTTCCGGAACGATCATCTGCGGGACCCCTCGAGCTTTACAGGGCGCCGGGGCGTCGAGGCTGGAGGGAAGATGCACAAGTGCTTAGTGTGTGGGAAAAGCTTCACTCGGAACTGGGGTCTCCTCCTGCACCAAAGGTACCACCGAGGGGAGAGGCCGTACCAGTGCGCCGATTGCCCCGGGGGCTTTTGCGATAAATCCACTCTCGCCCGGCACCGCCGGGTCCACACGGGAGAGAAGCAGTACAAATGCTTCGTCTGCCAGAAGAGCTTCAACCAGAGCGCGAACCTCTTCGCCCACCAGCGCGTCCACACGGGGGAGAAGCCGTACGCCTGCCCCGAATGTGGGAAAAGCTTCAACCAGAGCTCGCACCTGGTCCGGCACCAGAGACTCCACACGGGAGAGAAACCCTATCAATGCTCGGAGTGCGGGAAAAGCTTCACTCAGAGCCCCAATCTCATCAGGCACTGGAAAATCCACTCCAGAGAAACCAAATAGCGCTATACAGTACAGAGATAAAGGAAAAAGTGTCCGTTAAAATACAGAAGGATGTCATAATCTGCAGAATTCCCATCAGTTGAAAGGGTAGACATGAAGATCATGGTTCAAGAAGGTTTTTTTCTGCATGGGACAAATTCAGCCTTCTTTTCCCCCCTCGGGACATTATTCTCCCTTCCTAATTCGTTCAGGGAAGGGTGATGTCTAGCACTGGAAGTGTAAACGTTTATGAGTTTCTTTTTTTAAAAAACTGTGTAAAACTGGAACTGGCAAAATACAGCCTGCGGGAGCTTCTTTAATCATTATCATCATAATTCTGTGTTGTAAATTCTGACTTATTTCAATTCTTTCCGGGGGTGGGGTGGGTGAAAGGCACCAAGGGCACATGCCATCACCACATTCTGTGGCAAGGAGTTCCACAGAGTATTAAAACACTGGATAAAGAAATGTTTTCTTTTTGTGTCTGTTCTCACTCTCCCAACCCTCAACATGAGTGGGTGACCCTTCGTTCTGGTATTGTGTGAGAGGGAAAAGGACTTCTCTCTACCCACTTTGTCCATCGCCCTGCATCATTTTGTAGGTCTCACTCATGTCCCCCACTCAGGGGCCTTTTGTTCCCTCTCAGACCAATCTACCTCGCAGGGGTGTTGTGATCATGTACAGATATAAATGTGACTGAACTCTAATAAGGAAAAAGAACGCATTCTGATGTATTCATCTGTCGCCATCATCACTCCAGGACCAAAAACTAGACACCTGAAACTTGGCATGGATATTTTTTTTATTTATTTATTTATTTATTTATTTATTTATTTATTTAAGAGTATTTTACCCCTGCCTTTATAATATATATAAGTATAAAGGGGACCTGGAATGCATATACAGTGGTAACCCGACTTAAGAGCAGCTCGACTTAAGAGTAATTCAACTTAACAGTGAAAAAATGTTGGCATTTTAACTGCCACCTTACAAATTTTAGATATGGTCTGATCAACTTAAAATATATATATATATTTCATTTTTAACTTTTTTTTATTTTTTAGATAGGTACCCCGACTTAAGAGTAGTTTGACTTAAGAGCATTTATTTGGAACGAATTAAATTCGTAAGTCGAGGTACCATTGTATATGGGTTATGCTTTACAAAGAGAAATCGTGTCCCCATCAATTCAATTCTAATTTATGGCCACCTCTTTCAGAGATTCCCAGGATGAGAAATCCTGAAACTTGGCAGGGATGTAAAGGAGCCCTGGAGTGTATATTTATGGGTTATCCTTAACGTAGAGGAAGCATGTCTCATCAAGTCAGTTCTGATTTACGGCTACCTCTTTCAGGGTTTTCCCAGGCAGAGAAGACCCAGAAGTGGTTTCCCCTTCCCTTCTTCTTCTGGGGTTATTTCTGGGACTGGGCAGCTTCCCCAAGGTTACCCAGGCTGGCTCTCCTCCCGGAAAAGTCCAGTGAGGAATCGAACTCCGGACCTATTCCTCCACAACCAGAAACCTCCACTACTGAACTCTCCTGCCCCACCATGAAGCCCCCTACATCAGTGGTGGCCAACCTTCGGCCCTCCAGATGTTTTGGACCAGAACTCCCACAGTCCTTTGTCGTTGACAATCTAGGCTTGGAATTCCGGGAGTTGTGGTCCAAAACATATGGAGGGCCAAAGGTTTGCCACCACTGCCCTACATGGACACCCTGAAAATGTCTGAATGGTGGTTCCAGAAGATTCTCTGTTTTAAGGCGGTCTGCTCTCCTCAGGACTAAAGGCGGTGGCTTCCTAGGGGGAAAAGTATGACTCGAAAACAACACGAAGACTGTCGTCGCAAGGCAGATAGTTTAATTTAAAATGAAAGATTGAGATGCAGTTGGAGGCCCAGAGCAACAGGATACCAGGGGTCTCTTGAGGCTGAAGGCAAAATGGCCGCACTGTAATAAGCTTATTTGTCCCTGTTTTGAACTGCCCAGAGTGGCCTTGATGCCAGATGGGCTGTCTAGAAATCTAATAAAGAAATAAATACCAATGAATAAATAAGTGGTTTTATAGCCTTGCTACAGAAACTGTTTACACACTCTGATGGTTTCTTAATCGCCAAGGTAGGTTGGGAATTTCCACCTGGCACTCCCCCCTTTCTTTCTTAACACCAGGCATTTGACACACTTGTCCAATAGGCATTTCCTTTGTTTCTGCATATTTTTCATCCTCTTCCATCCTTTCACCTCCTTTCGAGAACCAAACTGCGTTGTTGTCACCGCTTATGATGAACAGCTAGAGATGGGCCCAACCAGAAAAAATGACGTTTCGAGTTTTCATTTGTCGGAACGGGTCCGTTTCGGGTCGTTTCCGTTTTTCGCTATTTTTTTCAAAAATTTGTCATTTTGTTTCGTTTGTTGTTTGTTGTTTCCACCGCGATTTAGTGCGATTTGACATCCCAGAGCATGGGGGCATCCCGCAATGACCCAGAGCAGGCGGAAAACACTTTAAACTGGGTGATGAATAAGATATTTAATAAATATATCGTTGTATAAGACTGCATCCTATGCAATAAAGCAAACAAAGGGGGCAGAATGCAATTTTTTTTCCTCTTGGTCAACACTGACTCTACTTGGTCTGGCTGCCTGTTATACTTTTTTGTTGTTTTGTTTTGAAGCTTTTATCCATCCCATCTCCCCTCCACCTCTCAGAGGCAGCAGGAGACACAGTATTCCGTTCCTCCCCAAATCTGGATGAGGGTCTACTCCTCTCAATGTCCCCTCCCCATCTCCAATGTCACTCCTTGTAAAGCCAAGCAATTAAGCAAATGCAACCCTGGTCGACTAGTGGTCGCACGTGAACACCCGCTGCCACCAGAAAGCAGGGTTCGAGGCTTCCATGCGCCTCAGGGAATCTGCCGGAAGGTTCTTCCACAAGTCTTACGGCCCACAGCTTTCTAGTCGGGCGTGAGCAGACCCCAACATGGTGTCTGTGGGTCAAGGGAATAAATAAGCACCCTGTCAGGCCCCTCCTTCCCCTCCAGCTTGGGGAACCCAGAAACAGTTGAAGAGCTGTTTCTGTACAAAAGGAAAACAAAAACCTGTGCTCACAAAGAAGTCCAGTCGCTGACCATCGTAGGCAGGCACAGATTTTAGCAAGACCACTCCCACCGGCACAAGGATCACACTCCGGTTAAGAGATTAAAAACTGTAGTTTTATTAAGAAAACATTAAAAAGGAATAAAGCTCAGGCAGATGCTTCCAAACCAATATCAAAATGCACAGTGGTGTACATAAGAACATAAGAAGAGCCCTGCTGGATCAGGCTAAAAGCCCATCTAGTCCAGCTTCCTGTATCTCACAGCGGCCCCACCAGATGCGTCCGGGAGCGCATGAGACTAGATCTCTGTCTCCTGATCCCACTCCCCTGCCTCTGGCCCTTGAAGTACCCTGGTTTTAAGCCCGGAAATTACACATCTCCATCATGGTTTGTAACCCGTGATGGACTTTCCCTCCAGGAATCTGTCCAACCCCCTTTTGAAAGCATCCAGGCCAGATGCCATCACCACATTCTGTGGCAGGGAGTTCCATAGACTAACAACACGCTGGGTGAAAAAAATATTTTCTTTTGTCTCTTCTTACTCTCCCAGCCCTCAATTTGAGTGCATGTCCCCTAGTTCTGGTATTTTGTGAGAGGGAGAAGAGCTTCCCTCTACCCACTTTACTCATGCCCTGCATTATTTTGTACATCTCAGTCATATCCCCCCCCCCTTAGTTTTAAGGATTGCAAGAGACCCTGCAAGGCACAGCTTCAAGTTACAAATAAAAATGGATTCTCAACATCAACATGAAATATTGCATCTTCTTCATGGGTAAGAAAAGAAAAAGAGTAAGCTATGGAAAGCGGAAGATATTGCAATTCTCAGAAAAAATAAGAAAGTCTAGCCTAGCCTATCTACTTAGTTGAAAGTAAGGGCCGTTCTGATGATAGGAACCATCTTTCCCTTTCCCTCCAGCCATAGAGGCTCCCAGCCCCAACTACCCTGTTTACCTGAAAATAAGACCTCCCCCAAAAAATAAGCCTTAGCAGGATTTCTATGCATTTGTTAAATATAAGCCCTACCCTGATAATAAGACCTAGTGATGGGCGTGGCTATGGTTGTGTGCAGGGCTGACATTCAAGCATATTATACTTAATAAAAGTAAGACATCCCCTGAAAATAAGCCCTAGTGTGTCTTCTTGAGAAAAAATAAATATAAGACAGTGTCTTGTTTTCGGGGAAACACCGGTGCATTATCTTCCCCCCTTTTGATCTGAGTGTCGGGCTTTTATGTGGGTAGGATCCCTTCTCTAAAGGAGTAAAACTTTCTAGTCATAGATGCTTCGCCACGCTTCCAGGCATTCAAGAAAGTTTGGGATGTCTTTGATCTGGCAAGAAACTGTATGGGGGGGGCAACATTGTTGTTGTTGTTGTTCAGTCATTCAGTCGTGTCCGACTCTTCGTGACCCCATGGACCAGAGCTTTCCAGGCCTTCCTATCCTCCACTGCCTCCCGGAGATTTGTCAAATTCATGCTGGTTGCATCGATGACACCGTCCAACCACCTCATTCTCTGTCGTCCTCTTTTCCTTTTGCCTTCCATCTTTCCCAACATCAGGGACTTTTCCAAAGAGTCCTCTCTCCTCATGAGGCGGCCAAAGTACTGGAGCCTCAGCTTCAAAATCTGCCCTTCCAGTGTCTTCTTCAAAATCTGTCCTTCAAAAAAAAATCTGTAGCTTCAAAATCTGTCCTTCCTTCCTCCTCTTTCCTTTCCATTCACACCTCCTCCCTTTGATGTTCCCGAGGCAGCACCACAGCTTGTAAGCCGATACTGGGAAGTTAGTTCAACTCCTCCTGACAGTTGTGCATCCTGCCGACAACAACACTGGCACCGTCTTCATTTTCACTTCCTCATACCCTGTCCCCATGTGGTGGGGATGTGTGTGTGTGTGTGTGTGTGTGTGTGGCCCGTGGCAGCTGAAAAGGGTGGATTATCAAAATCTCTGTGATCACCCACTCTCATATAGAATCCTAAACAGATGGAGACAGAGAGAGATGGGAAGCCAGAGGGCTAATTTACATACAGTGGGCCCTTGTATAACAAACAGCTTGTATAACATAAAATTTGTACAACATAAAAAATTCTGGAGATAGGGGAAGTTTGTTTAACATAATCGCCTATGGGGAAAATCCCTACAACATAAAAATGGGATTACTCCATTTTCAATGCGTTCCTATGGGAATTTGTATAAAGGAAAATTTGTGTAACATAATTTCATTTGGAACGAATTAATTCCTTTATACAAGGTACCACTGTAGTTTCTTTAATACCATAATTATGACAACAAAAGGAAGGGAAGGGGAAGCAAAGTGTACTGCTTATATACCGCCCCATAGTGCTTTGAGCACTCTCTGGGCAGTTTGCAATTTAATTATGCAGGGTACACACACACACACACACACACCTGCAAGCTGAGTGCTCATTTCACTGACCTCAGAAGGACGGAAGGCTGAGTGAACCTTGAGCCGGCTGCCTGGGATTGAACCCTAGGTCATGGGCACATTTTTAGCTGCAGTACAGGCATTTAACCACTGTGCCATGAGGCTGTTCTCAAAAGAATAAGACCCCTGTATACACAGGTTCAGTATCCACAGTTCCACTTATTTTAAGATTGAAAATACTGTACTGTATTAAAAATATTAAAGGGGGGGGGATCCAGAAAAACTGTTTTTACATGTGCTGACAGAACCAGCCACTAGAGGGAGGGAGAGATCACATCATGAATACTTGTTGCTGAATCTGGAAGTTGAGTCATGGCAACTGGACTTCTTTGATTGAGAGAGCGAAAGGTTTCACTGCTCATCCAAGCAGCTTCGTCAAGTCTGAGGAAAGTTAGTGGCGATGAGGCTGCTAGAATGAGTAGCAAAATGTTTCAATCTCTCAAGAAAAGAAGTCCATTTGCCATGACTGAGCTTCCAGATAAACTCACCTGGATGACTGAGAATCTTCACAGACACTTGTTGTTATTGAAGAATTCATGGCATTGTCTCTGGTGCCTTCAAATGGTCTGTTCTGATAATACATGTGAAAAAAATTCCTGTTTATTTATTTTTGAAAATTTTTACCACACCTTTCTCCTTGGAAAAGGACCCAAGGTGGCTTACAATAATGAGGGACAATAGACAGCCCATAATTCAAATTAAGAACAGGAAATTAGAAGAGGCACCTTCGAACATTAAATGGTAACATTAAAGCTACAAAGAAAATGAAAAGAGAAAAGAAATCCATTACGAGTGGTTGAAACTAACATGGAAAACACTGGCTTTCTCATGAAGGTTATGGGAGCAAGAGCCAGGCAGACACTTTTTAGCCTTCCATTCTTCCTTTGGCCTCAGGCAGCAGGATGCCTTGGGCTAGTCCTGATACAAAGGGAAGAGTTGGTACCAACCCCATAACTACAAGACACATGATCCCCACCCATATGACAACCCCATATGGGCTGTGTGGGGATGATAGGAGCTGGGATGGCGAGCGGGAAAGTTTTGAAACTTGATATGAAAGTTTTGAAGGGATGTTTTCTTTCTATGCACGACAGAAATCTCAGAACCCATGAAGCAGCTATGGTGACTGCAGGATTTGGGCAATTCTGAGCCAAATATATATACAGTAGATATATAATTTCCCCAATTCTGATCCTGAGTTCTGGAGAGTGACCAGAGGAAAAACCCTAGTCCTCATTGGGCAGGGCAAGGAGTTTATTTTACTTTGTCTCCTCCTGTACTTACTTGTCCACCCTTAATTTTAATTTTAAATTTTTCCAAGAGTTCCTGGCGTTTCTGGTATATACATTACTCCAACCTTCTGCTTGTTCTCTTGTGCCTGCCGGCCCTGTGTGGTGACTCCCCACCACTACCACCACCACTGCTGATTTTGGACTACAACTCCCAGAATCCCAAGACAGGACAAATGGAAGTTGTAGTCCAAGAGGGAAGTACCGTCTCCTTGCAACCGGGCACCTCCAAGGAGCTCGTGGACGACAACCTTCACACACACCATCATCCCTGAGTCACCATGATGGGATATGTAGTCCACCACCACCCTACAAAACCCGCCTGGTGTTAAATAGTGTGGGGTTTTTTTTTTAGTTTTATAATTGCAGTTCTGCCCATTCCGGCTTCCAAGGCGTGGGTGATGGGAGCTGTAGTCCAATTTATCTGAAAAGTGGCGATGTGGAGTTTGGTGGGGAAGGGCACAGTACTGTACTGTATATATAATACCACTGTGTGTGTGTGTGTGTGTGTGTGTGTGTGTGTGTGTACAGTGGTACCTTGTATAAAGGAATTAATTCGTTCCAAATGAAATTATGTTCAGCAAATTTTCTTTTATACAAATTTCCCATAGGAATGCGTTGAAAACGGAGTAATCCCATTTTTATGTTGTACGGATTCGCTCCATAGGCGATTGTGTTAAGCAAATTTCCCCTATCTCCTGATTTTTTATATATATATATTCATGCAAAAGATTTTTCTTGGGGGTGGTCTAATTTTTATGTTTATATATATATATATATGAAAATAAAAATTAGACCACCCCCAAGAAAACAGGGCTCCGGTGGCTCAGAAGGGGTTAAAGGGACCGAGTTGGCATTCCTAGGGAGGCTCCTAGGAAGAAAGGTAGTAAAAAGGGACTGAAGTCACTTCCTGCTTTTCATCCCATCAGCAGCTCTTCCCCCCCTCTCTCTCCAGCCTCCTCCTCCTCCTCCCCCACCCCAGCCCAGCCTTTCCCCCCTGGGTCCAAAGGCACCCCTCTTCCCCTCTTCTCCATGGGGGTGCCCTGGGGGGTGGCAGGTGAGTGTGCAAAAAGGGTGGGAGGTGGGGGGGCGTGCAAAGCTTGCAAGCAGCCTTCGAGGGGGCTGGGAAACTTGGGGCAGAAACTTGGGGAGGGGTTGCACCCCCCATGGTTGCAACCCATTCATTCCCATGAGGCAGATGGCATCAAGCCTGGCCCCCTTTAATGAATCAGCAGGCTGAACTGGGGCGACTGGTTTTTAACTGGGGTGGAGTGGGTGGGAGGGCTCAGAGCATAGATGGGGGCCAGTTTTTTTTTGAAGGGGTGGGTGGATGAGAATGGGAAGCCCCTTCCTCTATAACACAGACCTGTGATCCCAGGAGGTTTCCTTTAGCAAATGCATGCTGTTAATATGTGTGTGTGTGTGTGTGTGTGTGTGTGTGTGTGTGTGTGTGTGTGTTGCATCGGTACAGTGGAGACTGACTCTTGGTGACTCCATGTCCATGGAGTTTTCTTGGCAGGAATACTGGAGTGGTTTTGCCAGTTCCTACTCCAGGCGCCTACAGCACCTGGTATTCCCTGGTGGTCTCCCATCTAAGTACTAACCAAATAATCAGTAGTAATTTATTTATGAATTTATTTGTTCATTTTAGAGAGTTTTATTTTACCCCACCTTTCTCCTTGGAAAAGGACCCAAGGCGGCTTACAGTAATGACGGACAATATACACTCCAGTACAATTAAGATATAGTCACTTACTGTGGACCCTAACAAGCGGTTTGTTTAACAGAAAATCCGCTTAAAGTAAAAAATTTCCGGAGACGGGGAAATTGCTTAACAGAATCACCTATGGGGCGAATCCGTACAACAGAAAAACGGTCATGATTAGGGATTAATCTGTTTTCAATGCATTCCTATGGAAAATTTTCTTAACAATTTCATTTGGAACGAATTAATTCCATTATACAAGGTACCACCGTATTGAGAACAGGGGTATGGAAGAATTATTGGAAAAATTCCATTGCTATTCTTCCAATAATAATAATAATAATAATAATAATAATAATAATAATAATAATAATAA
>JAHTLZ010000253.1:56844-75513 GCA_023846285.1 Phrynocephalus versicolor | reverse complement strand
TGTTTTAATTCTTTTGATTGCAAGCCGCCCAGAGACCTTTGAGTAGTGGGCGGCATATAAGTTAAATAAATAAATAAATTTAAAAAAATATATTGAGATGAATAATGCATTAATGTGCCACCCCTTTCCTAAGAACCCTCTTCCCTTCTCCGTCTACCCTGTTCTTTGGTATAAAATAAAATAATTATTTTTTTTAAAAAGTCTTTCGTTTTTTAAATTTCCATCGTCTTCATTATTTCAGCGTCTTCCTTGCCCACGACCAAGCTGTGCCCTTGTCTTGTCGCCCTCTATTCCTGCGGGATGCTGGGAGTTGTAGTCTGTAAAACAAAAGCCCACCGGCCCTGGTTCCCTAACCTGGAAGGTTCTGTCTTGTAGGTAGGGAACAGAGTCTGTACTACATTTCCCAGAAGGCCCTTTGCTTCAAAAGGGGACCGGGGAGGAGAGCAAAGGAGAACTACAACTCCCAGCAGCCACTGGTTTCTTTTCCCCTCCTTTCTTTTCTAGCCACCAGGCTGACTTTTGCAACACAAAAGACGCATCTCCTGGGCAAGTATTGGGGGAGAGAGAGGTTGGGAGGAAGGGAGAGACGGATATGAAATGGTTCTCCCATTTTATTTGGGGTGGACTAAGAGGTCTGGAGATCCGTGTGAACCCAAGACGCAGCCAAAGGCAGATTTTGCTGGGCAGGGTTGCCAACACCACCCGCCCGTCGCTGCTCCTGTGCGCCCTGCTGGACAGCAGGTTGCTCGCCGATCGCTCATGCATGCATTTTTAAAATATATGCATTTGGCAAGTGATCATGTTTATTTCCTTAACTGGAAAAAGAAAAGAAAAATATTGCATCCCGGTCTCCAAAAAGGAGCGAACAAGGTGCAAGAGAGAGAGAGAGAGAGAGAGTTAGGGGTTGGGGGCGTTTGCTGGTCAGTTGGCAACCTTTTCGTGGGCTGTGGAGGTCGAGGGGGCAAGCATCTTTATACATGGGGCTGCTTTAGGACTGTCCTGTTTTATCAGAGACCGCCTTAGAGCCAAAGCTAGTTGTCTGGCATTCCTCAAGAAATACACAGCAAAAATATTGTGAGTCTTGATTGTCTAAAAATACTCTGTTTTTTTTTTTAAATGGAAAGAAAGCAAAGAAAACCTGCTTTAATGATACAAAGGCAGGGATCAGCAATATCTTTATTAGACCCGCTCCAGCATTTGTCTTGTGCAAGGCTGTCTTTTATTTTAAGAGAGCTCTCTAATGATAGGAGTGAATGGGCCAAAGGCATTTGGGGTTTCTAGTTCCCAGAGAAGGACAGCATGGTTACAGTAGGACCCCAAAATCCACTTGGGATCGGTTCCAGGCCTTCCCGCGGATAACGAAAACTGTGAATAAGAGAATGCCAACCCTGCTCCCCTACTACTGTTTTGCGACAGTAGATTGCTTTATGGCTGCTGAATTATTTATTTATTTATTTTCCTCTGTCGAGTGTGGATAGCTGAATCAGTGATTAATGAATCAGTGGATACAGAGTATTTATTATTATTATTATTATTATTATTATTATTATTATTATTATTATTATTATTATTATTATTATTATTATTATTATTATTATTAAACCACACAGCTATCTACGCTGGATTTTATATTACCAAATCACTAGTTTAGGACTCAGATGTATCGGTGAATTATGCAAGCAGATCCCAGTAAGGCGGCTTTCTGCATCTGACTGATGGTGACTTTGTCCACTCCAATTTCTTCTAAATATTTGCTTAGCTCTTTAGGTACCGCACCCAGCGTGCCGATTACCACTGGGACCACCTGTACCAGTTCAATTTTCAGATCCTGATATTGGGTAATTTTTTCAAGTTGCTTCTCAGTGATTCTACTATCACCTGCTTTAGCAACATCAATGATCCACACTTTTTTCTTCTCCACAATCACAATATCTGGGGTATTATGCTCCAAAACCCTGTCTGTCTGTATTCGGTGGTTCCAAAGTAATTTCACATGCTCATTTTCATTCAGTTTTTCAGGCTTATGATCCTACCAGTTCTTTGCTACTGGCAGATGATAGTTCTGACACAAATTCCAGTGGACCATTTCAGCAACTACATTATGACGCTGTTTGTAATCAGTCTGAGCAATTTTCTTGCAACAGCTTATTGTTTATTATTATTATTATTATTATTATTATTATTATTATTATTATTATTATTATTATTATTATTATTATATGAAAAGATGGTGAAAGATGCTTGTGGGAATTCTTGCATCATGTACCAAAATAACACGACTTACTTTGAACCCTTGGTTTCAGTAAGGGTGATGGGAGTTGTAATTGTGCCCATGAAGAGGCCATAAAATTGGGAAAAGCAGGACTTGTTGGAAACTTGATTGTTTCCAAAACAGAGGAAAAAGAGCAATTTGTCCCGTCTGTTTATGTAGAAGTTGGAAGGCCCCGGGTTCAAATCTCCAGGGAGGCTTTTGTGCTTTTATTAATCTAACTTACCTCACAGGAGCGTTGTGTGGCAAGCCAGGTGTGACCCCGTTGAGCTCCGTCGAGGAAAGAGAGGAGAGAAATGGGAAGAAAACAAATATTATTATAATAATTTGTTGTTTTTGAAATGTCACTTTTGTCTTGTCCCCCCCCAGCCCCAGAAACGGCGAAGGATGCAATTTCTACCGAAACCTACTTCGTCCCCTCCATCCAAAGGGAAAGGAGGTACTTCACAGGAATCGGGAGAGGTAGGAAAGTTCTCAGGAAACCATATGTAATCTGGGTGGAGACCTGCCCTGCGGGGTAGGCCAGGCAGGCGATCTTCTTTTGAACTTCCGGCTTCCGCTGAACCGCAGCTGCCACCCCCACCCACCCCTGTCCCAGCTCACACAATTACACACACACCCAACACCACACACACAACACCTAAGGGAAACACTTTTCTAGCTGAAGTCGACGTGACTTTAATTCAAACCTATTGGGACTTGTCCTTCGAACAGTGGGCGGAGCCACAGGCTAAAGTGGGCGGAGTTTCCAAGGTGGATGGGGTGCCACCACTGAGGAGACCACGCAGCCAAAGCGGGCATGGTGTCTGGGGGAGGAGGGAAGTCACTCTTTTTATCAGAGGACACTTCCCAGAATCCTCCAGGCTAGAAGGAGTTGTGATGTTTTGTGATGCTGCGGAACACCCTCCCTGTTGAAATCCGCCAATTAAAAACCTGCCTCTTCAGGATGGCCTATCTAGACTTTATTCATAATTGACACAAACTACTGGTCCGCTTGTCTTGTTTTGGCTTGTACGTTTCTAATTTCTGTGTCTCTGTAATTTTTTCCCCTCCCTCTCTTTGCCCCTTTATTGTTTATTATTATGATTGCTAATAATCATGTTTGTTTACATTTTAGTGCTTATGTCAATGTTATTTATTTATTTATTTATTTATTTACTTATTTATTTACTTATTTTAGAGTATTTTTACCCCACCTTTCTCCTTGGAAAAGGATCCATTTTTAATATTGTATTTTACGCTATTGTATTTTAATGATCTTGTACACACTGCCCAGAGTGGCCCTTCGGGCAGATGGTTTTGCAGTATAGAAATCAAATACAGTGGACCCTCGTATAACAAATGGTTTGTATAACATAAAATCTGTACAACATAAACAATTCCAGAGATAGGGGAAATCTGCTTAACAGAATCGCCTATGGGGCGAATCCGTACAGCATAAAAATGGTCGCTATTAGGGATTGCTCTGTTTTCAAGTCCTTCCTGTGGGACATTTGTAGAAAGGAAAATTTGCTTAACATAATTTCATTCGGAACGAATTAATTCCTTTATACAAGGTACCACTGTAAATAAATAAATGATGGAATGAGCTCTAAATAAATGACAGGTAGCAAGCCGCACGTAGGATTATTCAATACTGGCATGCTGCAGAGAGGTGGAGGTCATGGGCTTTGTAGTCTGACAGCTATGGACTGTCAGCTTGGGGACAGACAGCTCTGATCTGGAGCCAGGCGCTGTCAGATTAAAACAGAGTTCTTGTGAGGACATCAGGGAGGAGTAGAAGAGTCAGATCTTCCATCTTGAATTCATTGGGAGGAAAGTTAGAAGCCAGCTATAAACAACTAATGAATGGATTCTTGTTTTCATCCCTTGTAGACCCGAGGGAGGGATTTGGCATTTGGAAGGGCTTAATTCATGAACCACCTAGGGTCTGATTTTCCTCGAGCAAGATGGACGTGACCCTGCAGCCTGTGGATGATGGCTCTTGGAGTCGTAACACGTTCAGAGGGCCCCAGGTGACAGGAAATCGGGTCTGATGCAAATTATTATAGAGGTGAATGTGACGTTACAGGTCACCCGCCATTTGAAAAGCAAATTCCTTGACTGCTGAAAGCATCTGGCAGGCACGGTTTTATTTATTTATTTACAAAAAGTAAATGGATTCATTTACAAAAAGTTGGAGCTGTTCCTGTCATTTGCACATCAGCTTTTTCAAGGACAGCATTCGTGGGCAAATCTGATTTCTCAGCCTTGGAAATCTACCTAAATCGTGTCTCTGGAACACTAACACGATTCCGTCCTTATGTTCGATACATTATGTTTGATACGTTCTAGGCCCTCCAGAAGGTGGATTGCTACCTGTGCCTGTCGCTGAGCCAGGAGTTGTTTGTTGTTGTTTTAAAAAGAGGAGATTTACATTTTCTCTTTGTTCCTGCAGGGCTTTTGGGTGACATTTGAAGATGTGGCTGTATATTTCACAAAACAGGAGGCAGTCCTGTTGGATCCGGGCCAGAGATCGCTGTACGCGGAGGTCATGCTGGAGAATTTTGGGAATGTGGTCTCCCTGGGTATTATTTATTTATTTATTTATTTATTAAATTTATATACCGCTCCATCTAGCTACATGGCTACTCTGGGCGGTTTACAAACTGAACAGAAATCAAAACCATGAACAGTAAAATGCAATATAGTACATAAGCACAAATAAATAAATAAAACATAATAACTAGTAAACAATATATATCAAAAACATAGAACAGGAGCAAGATGGGCTACAGATAAAAACAGAATAAATACATAATAGCAATCATTATTATAACAGATTAATATCCAGGGAAAGCCTTTTTAAATAGCCACATCTTTAGATGCTTCTTAAAGACTGGGAGGGAAGGTGCCAGACAGATCTCAGGAGGAAGTTCGTTTCAGAGCTGAGGGGCCGCCACTGAGAAAGCCCAATTTCTCGTCAAAGATTTATGGGCCTCCTTCACCGATGGCACAGACCACTTCAAGTAAGTCTCTGGGCAGTTTACAGTTTTAATTACACTATACAGGCTACACATTGCCCCCCCCGACAAGCTGGGTACTCATTTTACCGACCTTGAAAGGATGGAAGGCTGAGTGAACCTTGAGCCTGCTACCTGGGATTGAACCCCCAGGTCGTGAGCACAGTTTTACCTGCAGTCCAGGCATTTAACCACTGTGCCCCGAGAGTGAATACTATTTTAACAGCAAAAGCTGTACATTGCATGGTCTCCCGTGGCCAGTTCTGGTAACTTTGCTTGCAGAAATATATGTTTTAAGGATTTCTTCTTAATGTTTTCTGAATGTGGATCAGGGAATCAGCAGATAACTGGTCCCACAGATCTGGGGGTGTAGAAATATCAAGTCAGTCAGTAAGTCAGTCAAAACTTTATTGTTTATGGCCATAGGCCTTTAAAAATATACAATGCATATAGAGCGAAAGGAATTGCAACTTTTCAAACATCAGTGTTAGAAGGTGCACTGCCTGTTTTAGAATCGTTAACAACAAACAGCTCTTGCTGAACCAAGGACCTTTAAGTTGGATTTAAGTGTGAAGATCTCTCCCTGGCCACTGTCTTTTATTTTTTTTTAAAGAAAAATATATTTTTGGCGTCCTTGAGGTGGGGTAAGCATAGCTAAACACACACACACACACACACACACAGCGTGCCCATAACAACATGGATCAGGCCAAGGGCCCATCTAGTCCAGGTTTCTTATATCTCTCGGTGGACCCACCAGATGTGTCTGGGAGCGCATGAGACTAGATCTCTGTCTCTTGATACCACTCCCCTGCCTCTGGCATTGAGGGGCACTCTCCTTTTAAGCCTAGAGATATGTTGAAACCCTGTAGACCTTTTATAGGCATCAAGACCAGATGATGTCCCCACACCCTGTGGCAAGGAGTTCCACAGACTAATAAAACACTGGATCAAGAAATATGTTCTTTGTCTCTGTTCTCACTTCTTTTTCTTTAGTATCCCAATTGGCGGTGGGGTCCACCAGACCAGTGGTTCTCAACCTGTGGGTCCCCAGATGTTCCTGGACTGCAACTCCCAGAAGTCTTCCTCACTAGCTGAGCTGGCCGGGATTTCTGGGAGTTGTAGTCCAGGAATATCTGGGGGACCCACAGGTTGAGAACCACTGCGCTAGACATATCCATTGTTTTGATGTAGCTTTTTTGGGAAGTTCAGCCAGCCTGTTGGAGGGCCTACAGCACCTGGTATTCCCAGGTGGTCATAAGAACATAAAAAAAGCCATGCTGGGCACGTCGAGTGCGGTTTCCTGTATCTCACGGTGGCCCCACCAGCTGCCTCTGGGAGCGCATGAGACAACTAGATACCTGTCTCCTGATACCACTCCCCTGCGTCTGGCACTGAGGGGTACCCTCTTTTTAAGCCTGGAAATAACATGTATCCCCACTATAGCTTGTCACCTGAGATGGACTTTCTCTCAAAAAAAATCGGTCCAATCCCCTTTGAAAGGCATCTAGGCCGGATGCCATCCTCGCGTCCTGTGGCAGGGAGTTCCACAGGCGAACCACACCACGGGCGGCCATTAAGCCTCGCGACAGCCCGAAAGGCACCTCCAAGGCAGCTGATCGACGGGAGCCTTTTTCGTGTTCTCTCCTTCCTTCCCAGATGGGCCTCCCCTTCCCAAGCCAGACCTGGTCTCCCGGCTAGAACGAGGGGAACTCCTGTGGGTGGCTGACTCTCAGCGTTCGGAAGAGTCAGGGACCGCCGTTCAGCTCCTGGGGGGAAAGAAGGAAGGTAAGGTGACAGACACCCCCACCCACCCCTCCCCCTCCCCCTCCCCAAAGGTCCTCCTTTCGGCTTGTGTGGGGAAAGAAGGGGGGTAAGGTGAGAACACGAAAAAGGCTCCCGTCGATCAGCTGCCTTGGAGGTGCCTTTCGGGCTGTCGCGAGGCTTAATGGCAAGATGGACTGACTTTCTGAAGGAACCCACTGGCTTAGAACATAACATAAGAACCTAAGAAGAGACCTGCTGGATCAGGCCAAAGGCCCATCCAGTCCAGCTTCCTGTATCTCACAGCGGCCCCAGCAGATGCCTCTGGGAGCGCATGAGACTAGATATCTGTCTCCTGAAACCACTCCCCTGCCTCTGGCCCTGATTTTAAGCCTGGAGATGATACATCTTCATCATGGTTTGTAACCTGTGATGGACTTTTCCTCCAGGAATCTTCCCAATCCCCTTTTGAAGGCATCCAGGCCAGAGGCCATCACCACCTCCTGTGGCAGAGAGTTCCACAGACTAACAACGTGCTGGGTGAAAAAAATATTTTTTTTGTGTGTCCTTACTCTCCCAGCCCTCAATTTGAGTGTATGTCCCCTAGTTCTGGTATTTTGTGAGAGGGAGAAGAGTGTCCCTCTAGCCACTTGACTCAAGCCCTGCATTATTTTGTATGTCTCAATCATATCCCCCTCAAGCGCCTTTTTTCCAGACTAAAGAGCCCCCAATGTTTTAGCCTTTCCTCATAAGGGAGGTGCACTCATTCATAGTGAGCGCCGTAAACTCTTCACTGCAGGACTTGGCACAGGGATTTTGTTTTCAAAGGTATACAGATATTTGGTAAGCAAAATTTAAAAATTGCCTTTTTGCATTTCCCCAGTGTTACGTTTTTTTCCAAACAATCCTGTCTTTTCATGAGGCACCCAAATTAGGAGAACCTTGGTTTCAACCATTTTGCCTCCACAAATAGTTCAGGCTGAACTTGATCTGGTACCTACTTGTTTGTGTTTCTGGCTGTCAGGGTGTCCTCGAAGGTCTCCTCCAGCACCTCATTTCAAGCAAATTATTCCCCCCCCCCGCCGCTGCCACTGCCTACTTTATTGACTCTCCAGCCTTCACATGCACACACTGTGACTGGGAATAGTTGTCCCCCGCTATATTGTGTACAATTCTGGTCACCGCGTCTCAAGAAAGACATAGTGGAACTGGAAAAGGTGCAGAAGAGAGCGACTAAAATGATTACTGGGCTGGGGCACCTCCCTTATGAGGAAAAGCTAAAACATGTGGGGCTCTTTAGTCTGGAAAAAAGGCGCCTGAGGGGGGATATGATTGAGACGTACAAAATAATGCAGGACATGAGTAAAGCGGATAGAGGGATGCTCTTCTCCCTCTCACAAAATACCAGACCTAGGGGACATCCACTCAAATTGAGGGCTGGGAGAGGAAGAACAGACAAAAGAAAATATTTTTTCACCCAGCGCGTTGTTAGTCTGTGGAACTCCCTGCCCCAGGATGTGGTGATGGCGTCTGGCCTGGATGCCTTCCAAAGGGGAATTGGACAGATTCCTAGAGGAAAAGTCCATCACAGGTTACAAACTATGAGGGTGATGTGTCATCTCCAGGCTTAAAACCAGGATACTTCAAGGGCCAGATGCAGGTGGAGTGGGATCAGGAGACAGAGATCTAGTCTCGTGCGCTCCCAGAGGCATCTGGTGGGGCCACTGTGAGATACAGGAAGCTGGACTAGATGGGCCGTTGGCCTGACCCAGCATGGCTCTTCTTATGTTCTTATTGCGGTTCATATACTGTTGTCCCGGTTTATCACAGGACCACAGTATATGAAGGCAAGTGCCCCTTGGGCAAGCTGACTGAGCCTGTTTGGGGCCTTCTGCACTTACCCCACTTCCAGGGCCCGTTGGAGGCCCATTTGGGGCAGCACCAGGCCTGGAGTAAGTGCAGGAGGCTCCAAACCGCCCCCTCCCCAGTCCCAACCAGACCCAGCATCCGCATAACACGAATTTCCCTTTATCACGGGTCAGGTCCCTAACCCCGCGATAAATGGGGGATTACTGTACAAGAGTGCTAGTTGTGAGGGTTTTTTTAGGCTGTTGGGCCGTGTTCTGGAAGTTTTTCTTCCTGACGTTTCGCCAGACTCTGTGGCTGGCATCTTCAGAGGGCAAGGAGCTCAGGGAACAAGGAGTTTCTGTCTGGCGAAACATCAGGAAGAAAAACTTCTAGAACACGGCCAAACAGCCTGAAAAACTCACCACAACTATCAGATCCTGGTTGTGAAAGCCTTCGAGAATACACAGTGTTGTTAGTCTTAATCTTGGTCTCCAGTGATACATCCTTACATTGCATTTGGAACTACCCAGATATACTATATTTTTTCATGTATAAGACTGCACTTTTTTAAATTAAAACTGTTAGTCTAAAAAATTAGGGTCGTCTTATACACGGAAGTAAGCCAACAAGAGAACCACGCAGTGGAGAAACTATTATTTCAGGCTGGAAAATTAGGGATTGTCTTATACATGGGGTCATCTTATAGATGAAAAAAATATGGTAAATGTCAGACAGGATCCTCCTGACCACTAAGTTTTGCTTGCAAGATTCTACATGCTCTTGGTTTCACTGTTCATTGTGCACTAGCCCACAAAGCAAAGGACTTGTAAACCTCCCAGAGAGTGCTTTAAGCACTATGGAGAGGTATAGAAACCACTCCTTAGTGCTTAAAGCACTCTCTGGGTAGTTTACAATTTACTTAACCAGGCTATACATTGCCCCCACCACCCACAGTGAGCTGGATGCTCTTGTGTTCAAGCCATGCAATCGTTTAAACAGTTAGGGGCAGAGCTGTTATGGTAGGGCATCTAGACAGCAGAAAAAGTGAAAGTTAAAAGAAATAGAGAACAAGATGGAACGAGAGGAGGAAATTGGCTGAACAGCCTTGTTTACGGCTTATTGCGTAGTTCGGTAGTGGCCAAACTTCAGCCTTCTACGTGTTTTGCACCACAACTCCCAGAATTCCAAGCCTGTACTGCCAATGACAAAGGACTGTGGGAGTTGTGGTCCAAAACTTCTGGAGGGCCAAAGTTTGGCCACCACTGGCGTAGTTCTTCTGTACGTGCACCTCCTGCAGGGCTACAGCAGAACTGTGTTAACAATCTTCAAACAAGGCTGCATAGCCAATTTCCTCTTTTCTAGACTCGAATTTCCCTTTACAACTTCACAATAAGTGATTTCGCATTCCTCTCGCATGTGTTGTCGTAACCCTGAAAAGCCCCAATCTGGTGTATGGGAATTAAATGCAAAGGTGATGTAATGGATTCCCCTCATCCCACCCCATTGTTTAGCTCCTTATCTGCTCTTCCAATGGTTCTTGTTCCTGAGACTCAAAGAGAATCACATCTCTGTGTGCGCTTTCTCCTTGCAGGTGAAGGTACAAAGGAAGACCTACGTTTGGAGCGTGGCCCAAGTTTCGTACCAACATCATCTCTCGCTCAGCATCCTAGTATCCACCGGGGTGGGAAACCCTCAGACGGTTCCGAGCGTGAGAAGCGTCTTGGTGAGGCTGCAGGACTTGTGAGCGGTCGGCGGGCCTGCGTGGGGAAAAGGCTTTACCAGTGCCAGGCGTGCGGGAAGAGTTTTGCTTACCACTCCAAGCTGGTCGTGCACCAGAGAGCTCACACCGGAGAAAAACCCTACAAGTGCCCGGAGTGCGCGAAACGCTTTGCCTACAAGTCCTGCCTCGTCAATCACCGGCGCATCCACACGGGAGAGAAACCCTACCCTTGCCCGGAGTGCGGGAAGCGTTTCGCCCAACAGTCCGCGTTCGTCATCCACCAGAGGCTCCACACGGGAGAGAGACCCTACCGTTGCCCGGATTGCGGGAAGAGCTTCGCCCAGCAGTCCGCCTTCATCATCCACCAGAGAACCCACACGGGGGAGAAGCCCTACAAGTGCACCGAGTGCGGGAAACGTTTCCCTCAGCTTTCGGACCTGCTGAACCATCGGAGGGTTCACACGGGGGAGAAGCCCTACGTTTGCTTGGAATGCGGGAAGTCTTTCGCCCAGTGCTCCGCCTTGGTGATCCACCACCGGGCGCACGTCGGGGAGAAACCCTACGCGTGTGCCGAGTGTGGGAAAGGTTTCCCTCAGCAGTCCGAGCTCGGGAAACACCAGAGGATCCACACGGGAGAGAAGCCGTACGCCTGCGTGGAGTGCGGGAAGCGTTTCCTTCAGCAGTCGCACCTGAGCGGGCACCAGAGGATCCACTCGGGGGAGAAACCGTACGGCTGCGGGGAGTGCGGGAAACGCTTTTCCGATAAATCAAACCTCCTCAGTCACCAGAGGACCCACACGGGGGAGAAACCCTATCTTTGCCCCGAGTGTGGGAAACGGTTTGGCCAGAAATCGCACCTGGTGAGGCACCAGCGGACCCACACGGGAGAGAAACCGTACAGTTGCTTACGGTGTGGGAAACGTTTTACCCAAAAGCCGAACCTCTTGATGCACCAGAGAGCGCATTTAGGTTAAAACCTTTGCAAATGGCCGAGTGTGATTCCTATTCGAAGTGTCTACGCCACGAGACGACTTTTTGGCCTTCCGTGTTGGTGGATGAATCCCTTTTAATTGGGACGCTCCTGCTAGTTTAGTCTCCAGTGCGGTCAAACAATAGGTCCACCCTCCCTGCGGGATCAGAAGCTGCTTATTCCTTCGCCCTCAGTCAGAAAATATTAAAATAAACAAGAAATACCAGAAGTTGCCACCTGAGGGAGCCAGAGATCATGCAATGTATAGTGCAGTACAGTGGACTCCTGTATAACAAACAGCTTGTACTGTATAACATAAAATTTGTACAACATAAAAAATTCCGGAGATAGGGGAAATTTGCTTAATATAATCGCCTATGGGGAGAATCCGTACAACATAAAAAAATGGGATCACTCCGTTTTCAATGCATTCCTATGGTGAATTTGTATAAAGGAAAATTTGCTTAACATAATTTCATTTGGAATGAATTAATTCCTTTATACAAGGTACCACTGTACAGTATTCCCTATTTTCATGTCTGTAAAGAGTCTCAGACATCCTGGTGGGTTTATCTGGAAGATGAGTCCTGGCAACTGGACTTCTTTTCTTGAGAGAGTGAAACGTTTCGCTGCTCATCCAAACAGCTTCGTCAGTCAGAGGAAAGCTAGTTGCAAGTCCTCCATCTTATAGTCAGCTTTGACCTCTTGTCATCCTGGTCTGAAATAGGCTCATAAGATGAACAATGGCCTGAATAGGCTCCTTAGGATGACAATAGTATCCACAGCCTTAAGGTGAACAATGGCCTAAGGTGCTGAAACCCATAAAGTATGGGTCGTTAGCTGTGGCTTTGGTGGTGGAGGCATGAAGTATTTTTTTTTAATTTGTCTGGGTATTGTTGGTATCACTGCCTGGTAAGTGGCAGATAGACTGTGCCTGAGCCCCTCCCCCAACTCTGTTGAGAGAGGGGGGGGGGTTCCAATGCTCACATGAATGGCTTCCCTTCTTCTTCCACAGAAGCCAAGAAGAAGGAAGGCAGGCGCCTGAAGACAGCACTTGAGGCCTGTGGATATCCAAGGTGGGCCTTCAACAAAGCAGTGGGCTGACCCATAAGAACAAGGGATCAGAGGAATGGAAGAACCTGGTCATTCCCTACATGGCTGGAGTGTCTGAAAAACTTAAAACTAGCTTTCGTCAGACTGACAAAGCGGTTTGGATGAGCAGCGAAACGTTTCAATCTCTCAAGAAGTCCAGTTGCCATGACTCCACTTCCAGATTCCTGTTTTCATAGAGTTTGTTATATTCCAGTTTTTCAGTATCCACGGGATGTGTCTCTCTGCTTGGAACCTATTCCCCCCCCCCCAATGATGGCAGTCCTACTGGACACCCTGTTTTATGATGGCCTTATAAGACCCCTTCTGACTTCACTCCTCTATGACGATTCCTTTGGGTGTGATCCGATGGCGAAAGAACATTCGGTCACACTGGAAAGAGTTGCATTGAAGGGGCGGATCTCCTTGAAAAAAACGACCCTTCCGCCATATTTGGACAAAGGAAAGACTCTCTCTCTCTCTTTCCTTCCCGCCTGATTCCAAGGAAACGGCCCTGTGCTTTGGAAGGCAAGGACCGGGTGAGGACGAAGGTGATTCAAGACAAGTCGGAGGTGCTCCTGGTCCGTCACAAGGACCACGGATCCCACCTGTACTGGATGAGGTTATGCTCCCCCTGAGAAGTCTGGCCCACACCGCTCGGTCCTAAGCTGGGTATCCATCGTTGGCCAGGAGCACCTCGGCCCCGTTCAAGAGGGTGCAACCGCTTTGTCCAAACTTTGGCCCTCCAGATGTTTTGGGCCATTTTAAGGTCCTCGTTAAAATGGTTAAACTGCTGTACTGCAGTACGTCTGTGAAGGTTCTCAGTCGTCCAAGTGAGTTTATCTGGAAGATGAGTCATGGCAACTGGACTTCTTATCTTAAGAGACTGAATCGTTTTGCTGCTCATCCAAACATCTTCGTCAGTCTGTATTGCAGCTAAAACTGTGCTCGTGACCTGGGGTTCAGTCCCAAGGTAGCCGGCTTGAGGTTCCCTCAGCCTTCCGTCCTTCTGAGGTCAGGAAAACAAGTACCGAGCTGGCTGGGAAGTGGTCGTGGTGGCGAGACTGGCGACAATGTGTAACCTGGATGAATAAATTGTCAATTGCCCCGAGAGTGCTTTAAGTGCTTTGGGGCAGTATATACGCAGAGCACTTGGCTTTGCTTTTACAGTGGATCCTTGACTTACATGCTGCTTGACTTGCATCATATTTGACTTGCAGCAAGAAGGGGCCTGTTTGACTTGAGTCGCAGGCTTTGACTTACATCTCGGAGCCCCGGTGCAAGGCACCGGAATTGGGCGGCAGCCACAACCCAGCATCGCGGCTGCCGCCTCCAAACTGCTCCTGCCTTCTTTCCCTCCTCCGGCAGCGGCGGCTTTGTCGAGGACAGCTCCGAGCACCTGGAGCTGGTCCTCGGCCTCACCGAAGCCGCCGCTGCTGCCGGAGGAGAAGAAGGGCCGGGAGCTCGGGGCTGGCCTCCCTGGTTAGACAGTCGGCTCAGTCTTGTAAAAAATCTGGCTGCAGAAGTCTGGTCCACAATGGAAGCATTTTAGTTGGGGAGCTGTAAAGTTGTGGGACCCTAATGGTAAGCATAGGGTTGTTCAGACCTTGGAACGTCAGGTTAAAAATCAGTAAAACTTAAATGTTAGACTTTGCTGCTATGAACATTAAAAAGTGGAGGCATATAACTTGCGGACTATAATTCCACTGCCTCCTCCTCCTCTCTTTGAAGAGACATTTCATTTACATCCCCAGAAGGAATCTCCTATCCCAGTCAAATGTGTGTTGAATTGCTGTTTTCAGGGGTCTTTTTCATCATCTGGAATGGATTAATCCGCTTTCCCATTACTTTCTCTGGGAAATGTTCGTTTGACTTAAGTCATGTTTGACTTAACTCTAGACCACTGGAACGGATTAATGACGTAAGTCAAGGTTCCACTGTACAAGGTCTCCAAACTCTGAGAAATATTTGTCCCTCACTTGTCAGCACCCGTTAGGCCTCACCTTGAGTATTATGTCCCGTTCTAGACACCCCACTTCAACAAGGATGCCTGCAAACTAGAGCGAGTCCAGAGAAAGGCACTAAGGATGCTCAGGGGACTGGAAGCCAAGACCTAAGAGGGAAAAGACTGCAACACCGGGGCATGTTTATCCTTGTGAGGGGAGCTGGGGTAGCACTTTTCAGACCCTTAAAAGGCAATTCACACAGAGGAGCATGGTCTGTTCTTCGGCATTTCAGAGTGCAGAGCACATAATCATGGGCCGAAAATTACAGGAAGCCAGATTTAGGCAGAATATCAGGCATAAAAAGTTCTTAACTGCCAGAGGAGTACAGTAGGACCCCCCGTATCCACTGGTTCAGTTATCCACGGTTGGCAGAGGAGAAAAAAATAAATAATTCAGCAGCCGCAAAGCAAGTTACTGTCACAAACAGCAGCTGTAAAGCAAGCTACCGTCATAAACAGCGGCTGTAAAGCAAGCTACTGTTGCAATGTAAAACAAATGGTGTTCTCTCTTATCCACGGTTTTTGTTATCCACGGGAAGGCTTGGAACCAATCCCCAGTGGATACTGGGGTCCTACTGTACAACAGTGGAATGGAATAACCTCAGGAGCTGGCGGGGGCTCCAACGCTGGAGGAATTCAAGAGAAAATCAGACAACCGTCCCTCAAATCTGCTTTGATTCGGATCCCGGCCTTAAGCAGTGGGTTGGTTTCAATGGCCTTTGAGGCCCCTTCCGACACCCTTCTTCTATGATATTCTGTGTTCTGCCATCCCCCATCAACCAGTGTTACTCAGCGACTCAATTCTTTCACACCGAAGGAGGGAATGGAACACACACATGTATCCTTTCTCCTCCACCTCAGAGGCATCGACAGCCCCTTTCCCCCTATTACAGCGGGCCCTCGTGTAACAAGTGGTTTGTTTAACAGAAAATCTGCTTAAAGGGGAAAAAAATCCCACGGATCGCTTAACAGAATCGCCTATAGGGCGAATCTGTACAACAGAAAAACGGTCGCAATTAGGGATTAATCGGTTTTCGATGCATTCCTATGGGAAATTTGTATAAAGGAAATTTTGCTTAAGAGAATTTCATTTGGAACAAATTAATTCCTTTACACAAGGTACCACTGTATCTCCCACTTGAATTATATTAACCACATGTGGCCTGAACGCACCACATTAGGCCGAGATGAGGCAGCAATGACACTGGAGGCTTTTTGTTAGTTTACTTCGTATTCCGTCCTTCAAATTGTGGTTTACATTTTTTTTAAATGAAAAACACACACACACAAACGCACCCATTCAAATATAAATACAACATGACACACGAGAAAAGCAACAAGGCTCCATGGCTGGGATTTCCCCTGTCTCGTTTCGAAACAAAGGTATTTCATGGATGTATCAGGACAATCGTGGCCCAGGAAAACAACAGAAACAAATGTGGGTACAGAGACATTTAACATATACAGACATTTAACACCAATAATCCAACGATTGGTCTCCTTCCATTGACTCCTATCTCCAGGCTCCTAAATCTGCTCCAAAGGGTTGAGAAATTCCCCCACAGAAGAACTTTGGGGAGTCCAGAGAACAAGGTCTCTGGCTGTGAAGACAGCATTTGGGAGTTTACAAGGCAGGGCATGAGTAAAAAGTGGATAGAGGGATGCTCTTCTCCCTCTCACAAAATACCAGAACTAGGGGACATACACTCAAACTGAGGATTGGGAGAGTGAGGACAATAGATTTTTTTAAACCCAACAAGTAAAAAAAAAAGAGCCCCATGGCGCAGTGGTTAAACTGTGCTCACAACCTGGGGTTCAATCCCAGGTAGCTGGCTCAAGGTTCACTCAGCCTTCCATCCTTCCGAGGTCGGTAAAATGAGTACCCAGCTTGCTTGGGGGGGGGGCAATGGGTAGCTTGCATTACTGTAATTACAAAACTGAAAACCAGGACGGTATAAAAACAGAACACTTTTGCTTTTTGTTAGTGTGTGGAACTCCCTGCCACAGGAGGTGATGATGGCATCTGGCCTGGATGCCTTCAAAAGGGGATTGGACAGATTCCTGGAGGAGAAGTCCATCACAGGTTACCAACCGTGATGGGGGATGTATCATCTCCAGACTTAAAACCAGGGTACTTCAAGGGACAGATGCAGGGGAGTGGTATGAGGAGACAGAGATCTAGTCTCGTGCGCTCCCAGAGGCATCTGGTGGGGCCACTGTGAGATACAGGAAGCTGGACTAGATGGGCCTTTAGCCTGATCCAGCAGGGATCTTCTTATGTTGAAGTCTCCACTTAGGCCTCCTTGGGACATGCTGGACATGGATGATCTCTATAGGATCCCTTCCAGCTTTGCAGATAAAAGAGAGCCATTATTATTATTTGTACATGTGGAATGGGATTTAACGCATCAACACCAATGCTTTTTTCTAAAAAAGCAGCTTACCACACAATTGCTGCCTTTAATAGGTCTACCTCTTAATTTAGCTAATTAGTTACATTCCTAGTTCGTTACATTTCCTTCACTGTGCTCAAGGCAGAACGCAGAGCTGCTCTCCCTGTGTTGATGCTTACCACCATCCCATGAAACTGAGACAAAATGGCAAAAAAACAACACAAAAACCCAAGGGTAACAGAGGGAGCGGTAGAAACTGCATTGCTAGCTAAACATTCAGTCTGCCTCGCTAACCACTAAACCACGCTGCCCTCCCACAGACTAGGTATTTGTGGAAGCTGCGTTTTGTCCGCCCACTTAGATATATTGCACTGAGCGCTGGAGAGGATGCCAGGATGCCAAGTTTCTTGGGAGCTAACCGTGCTCAGCTGAAATACCCAGCGCAAAACAGTCTGGTGGGGAATCTCACAAAAATGTCTGGTGCCACGACGTGGCCAGGTAGAGGCTTCTGGAGATGCCAGAAGTACGGCAAGAGGTCCCCAAGCGAGTGGTGTGTAGAGGACCGTGACTATTTTCTTGGATGGCAAGAGGCAACCTCTTTAAAACGAGTCACAGGTATCCGCTGGTTCTCTTATCCACTGCCTGAAAATACAAAATAAATAAAAAAAAATCCAGATGTGTTCCTATGTATTTCCAGGGTGTGTTGACCAGAGCTGGCCACTCGAGGGAGACAGAGAGCCATGCAATGTACAACGTCCACAACTTGTGCGTTTTCTCGCATCCGAAGGTCTTCTTTCTTCTCCACCTGTCTTTTCGAAAGGAACAGCCAAATTGCAAGGCAGCTGTTCCTTGGCCTGCCTCTTCCTTTCTCTCAACCCTGGGCAAGCTGACGGGGTGGGGATGTCTTGAAACCCTTGGAAGATGCATCTCTTGCTTCTTCTCTGGTTCCACCTTTTCTCGAGTCCTAACACAACCCTTAAGGCCCAAATTGAGTTATCAGGGCCGGCCCTACCATCAGTCAGAGTGAGGCCACTGCCCTGTGGAAGCTGATTTCAGGCAACCCTGTTCCTCCCATGTGACTTCGCTCTTCTCCTCTGTGCGAGGACAAAATAGGGTGCGCTAAACAGGTCTTCGCCCCTCGGGCACCACGGAGGCTTCTGTCCCATTGTTGAGACTGAGGAGAATTTTATCTACCCGTCCATGTCGGTTCTGTAGGTGGGAAAGGGGAGAGAGAGAGGAAGGGGTCCATCTTGTCTTCTGTCGGAAGCAGCCGGGAAGCTGCTCCACGGAGCAGTCACGTGGCGCCTGCCCCATCTTCTCTAACGCAGGAGGCGGCGAAGGCAGTTTCAAAGCTGGAGGGTTGTGTGAACGCTCCCCACCTTTAGTCCCTGCCTCTGTCTTTCCAAGGTCTTTGTTGTGGGTCCCAATCGGGCTCCACAACCCGAGAAGCAAAACCCGATTCAGAAAGGAGCAGCTGAGAGGAGAGGCTGTGCGGTGAAATATGGGGGATGTGGGGAATGATTCGGTGGTCCACCATGTGCACCTCACGGCAGTACCTTTAAACACAGGGAAAAGAGACCAAAAACACAGAAAAGACAGAGACAAAAAC
>JAHTLZ010000253.1:41424-56834 GCA_023846285.1 Phrynocephalus versicolor | reverse complement strand
AAGTAATGATCCACCAGTCTCAACATTGCCTACGGTCAGGGATGCAAGGTCTGCTCCAAGATTCCTCAAGGGCTGTATTGTCCTCTTATCAAAGAGATTCACATACCTTTTCAGGGGTGGGTTTTGCGCCATAGTAGCCATTAAAGTTCATCTCATCCACACAGCCTTCCTCTTATCTCTCTTCACACAGTGCTTTTCTCTGTGACATCCCAGTCCATTTTTTTTCATTTGCTTGGAAAGCTTGGTTTATTTTTTAGCATCCTTTTTGTGCAGGGGGAGATATCTATGGTTGATTTCCATACAAAGGGCTCCTCATCTGGCACTTTTATACAGTAATCCCTCCTCCCGCACCCCGCCTCCCAAAAGATGGACAGCTGTGGCAGGGAAGCGCCAGAGATATGTGGTTTTTTTTTTTTTAAGCAAGTGGATTTTCAAGGAAATGTTTGAATGTGCATCCTGATAAATTATGTGCATTTTGCCAGAGAAATGCATGAGGGAGGAGCTGTAAATTTGAGACATTAAAATAGTACATGAACATATCACCTTGCCTAAAATGAACTTCTGGGATATTTCCGTTCCTTCCAAGAAAGAACATTTGAAACTTCCTACACATACATTCTAAGCTGCCTAAATACCCTAAGCACATCTGATCTCGCTTGATTTCGGAAGCTAAGCAGGGTCGGCCCTGGTTAGTACTTGGATGGGAGACCACCAGGGAGTACCAGGTGCTTGTAGGCGCCTGGAGTAGGAACTGGCAAAGCCACTCCAGTATTCCTGCCAAGAAAACTCCATGGAGTCACGAAGAGTCGGCCACGACTGTAGCGACACAAAACACACACACACACACACACACACACACACTATATATATATATATCGCAAACATTTCTACTCTGAAAGTGAGGTGGGTTGGATTTCATATATCTGAAGCACTGACTCCCTCATGAGACATAAGTCACAGCTATGTCTACGCTTTCGTTTACCGACATGCTCTGGCATGTAAGGAGGCTGTGGTCTCCAAAGGAAAGCCCTTCTTTAATCTATTTATCACTCCAGTGCACAGCCCACTCTTTCTTTGTACAGTTAGAGGGCATGTTATATCTAAATCAACAAAACAACGTAGAACAGCATAAAACTACAACCTTACTTCGGGTTGTAAAATTGAGGACTCTCCAGTGTGGGTCTTAAGGCTTGATTTTTTTTTTTAACAAGAAAAGATTCCACGATCCAAGCTTTGGAGAATGTGAAGGGGAAAAGCTATTTTGGGGGTAAAATCTGGTTCTTCTGATATGAACATCACTATGGGCATTTGTACACGACCCCTAAACTCCGCCACAAATAGCTGCCAGCTCCGGAGCTTACAATTGTTTCCCCACCATCTCCGGAGTTTGCAGGAAATTAAGTGCGGCCACTCCCACCTAAGCGCATCCCAGCGCACTTTTCAGGTACCTGCTCTTGGAGGGTGAAAAATCCCAGATCCGCTTGTAAAGGAGTGAGTGCCAGGCTCTCCTCGCTTCTGTTTGTTGTTTTTTTTGCCTCCCTCCCCTTTAAGAGAAGGAATCAGGACAACGACGGGGCTTGGGGAGGCTTGGACCGGCAAACGGAGGTGAGCCTGCATTCTTTTGTCCCATTTTTTTTCTCCCTCCCCTCACGCAGAGAGGATCAAGGAAGTGTGGAGGGGTGGGGACGCAGGAAGAGCAACGAACCCCCAAGATCTCTGGTCTGAATTTAAGTGGCCAGCGGGTTTTAGGGGTCGTGTGAAAAGGCCCTATGATTTCTGAGAATTATATTTCCCACATTCCAAGCATTTATGAAGCCTTTCTGAGCACGTTTTTTTGTTTTTTGGTTTTTGGTTGCCGGAAAAAGTACAAATTCAATAAATAAAAGGGAGTATTTCCTCTTCACAGCCTTTCCGATGTTTGTTCAGGATCTATTTCTCAGGAAGACACAAGGCCGCATTCCTAGCATTTTTATGGGGTTTCTGCTTGTTTGGGCTCTGAGGCGTACACGAAAGCACGGTTTCCAAACAAAACATCTGCCGCACGCCACGCATCCATGGGGTTTGTTTCCAGAGACGGTTCTTGTTGATCCACAAAGCTCGCGTTTACAAAGCAGTAGCTCCTCGGAGATCCATCCCCCAGGCGCCAGCTGTTGATCTGACTTGCCTCTGGCGTGGATTCCCCCAGGCCGATCAAGCGTTGATTTTGTGGGAAATAATGCCCCATATTCCAGGCGTTCGCGGGGTCTCTTTTGAGGTGGACTTTCTGGTGCGTCACGAGACTGGATTTTTGGGAAAAACACTTCCCACATTCCAGGCACTGGTAAGGTTTCTCTCCCGTGTGGACTCTCTGGTGAACGTGGAGGTAGGATTTCATAAAGAAACATTTCCCACACTCCAGGCACTGGTGGGGCTTCTCTCCCGTGTGGACCGCCTGGTGCCTTCGGAGGAGCGATTTATTGGGAAATAACTGGCCGCACTCCAGACATTTACCGGGCTCCTCTCCCGTGTGCCTTTTCCAGTGTTCGTCGAGGCTCGACTTCAGGAGGAAACCCTGGCCACACTCCAGGCCTCGGTGGGGCCTCTCCCCCGTGTGGCCCCTCTGGTGGACGCGGAGGTAGGACTTGTCGCGGAAACACTTCCCGCACTCCAGGCACTGGTGGGATTTCTCTCCCGTGTGGAGACTCCGGTGAATTTCGAGGTTCTTCTTCCGAGGAAAACATTTCCCACATTCTAAGCAGAGGTGGGCTCTCTTTTTGGGGCCGGCCTCGCTGCTCCCAAGGTCGGGATGTGGAGGGAACAGGGTCCCTCTTTCCAAACGTCCAAAGGGTTTTTCTTCCAAGTGGACTCGCTGATGTTTCTCGAGGTTCGACTTCTCGACGAAACACTTCCCGCACTCCGCACACTTGAAGCTCCTCACGCCGGCGTGGACGCTCTGGTGGGTGACGACCGCCGAACGGTGCCCGAAGCATTCCCCGCACTCCCAGCACGGGTAGACCTTCTGCCTCAGGTGGATCCGCTGGTGCTTGTGAAGGTTCGCCAACTGTGAGAAATATTTCCCACACTCGGAACACTTGTGGGCTTTCTCCCCCGTGTGGACTTTCTGATGCCTGTTGAGGTACGGTTTCTTCAGGAAGCACTTCCCACACTCCAAGCACTTGTAGGGCTTCTCGACGGCGTGGACCTTCTGGTGTATGCGGAGGTGGGCGTTCTGAGGGAAGCACTTCCCGCACTCCGAGCACTTGTAAGGCCTCTCCCCCGTATGGGTCCTCTGATGGATGGTGACGTGGGATTTCTCAGAAAAACACTTCCCGCACTCCAGACACTTGAACGGTTTCTCCCCCGTGTGGACCTTCTGGTGTCTATGAAGGTGTTGTTTCTGAGAGAAACACCTCCCGCACTCCGGGCATTTGTAAAGGCTCTTCTGCGTGTGGATCCTCTGGTGAATGACCAGTTGGGACGGCAAGGCGAAACCTTTCCCGCACTCCGTACATTTGTGGGGCCGGTCCCCGTTGTGAACCACCTGGTGCCTCAGGAGCACCGATTTCTCGGCGAAACGCTTCCCGCACTCGAAGCACTCATAGGGCTTCTCTCCCGTGTGGATCCTCTGGTGGCGCGCCAGTTTGGTGCGGTGGAGGAAACGTTTCCCGCACTCCACGCACCCGTGGGGCCTCTCCCCCCTGTGGATGGCCCTCTGGTGGCACACGAGGGAGGCGTGGAGAGAGAAGTGCTTCCCGCACTCTAAACATTGATAAGGTTTCGCCTTCTGATGGGCGGGCCAGTGGACCTGCAGCTCAGCGCTGCTGGCGAAACATTTCCCACACTCCCAGCATTTGTAGGGATTCTCGGCCGCGTGGAGCTTCCGGTGGTTCGAGAGGAACAATGCGTGGGCAAAGGTCTCTCCGCACTCCAAGCACCGATGGGAGGTCTCTTCTCGGGGTGCGGCCTGGCTCCGAAGTTCTGAGCTTTGACCCAAATCGTCTCTGAATGCTGAGCCTTCCGGGGACTCCTCTCCTGTGTGGATTCTCCGATGCACGGCGAGAGACAGCCGACGAGCAAAACCTTGGCCGCACTCCGGGCAAGCGTGGGTTTTCCCAGAGTTCCCTGCCAGAAGGAAAACAGGTAAAATAAATCAAAGCAAAGTGTTCTGCTTATATACCACCGCCCAGAGTGATCTTCGGGCCAGATGGGCGGTATATAAATTGAATGCGGGCGCTTTTACACAACCTCTAAAATCTGGTGGCAACTTAAATTCGGACCAGAGATCGTGGACATTTGTTGCTCTTCCTGTGTTCCCACCCCTCCGCACTCCATTGTTCCTGCCTGCAGGAGGGGAGGGAGAAAAAAAGGGAGGAAAAATGCAGGCTCACCTCTGTCTGTTGGTCAAAGCAGCCCCGAGCTTCCCCGTAGTGAGTCCTATCTCTTAAAGGGGCAGCGGGGACAAAAAAAACCAAACAGAAGGTGAGGGAGCCCGGCTACAATCTGCATCGGTGTAGTGTATAGGGTATTGTGTATAGGTTATTTTTTACAGCAGTTGAAGCCAGGTGGACCTTGTAATGAGGAAACACCTAGTGGGGTGAACTGGGTGGTGCAGCTATGGGTATTTATGGAATGTGTGTGTTTGTCATGTATCTCATTTGTGGAATAAAGGAATCTTCTGTAGCATGCTGTATGTCTGGACTCAATACATTATAATCGGAATATTTTTTACCTCCTGGAGGCCAGGTACTTGAAAAGTGCGCTGGGACGTGCTTAGGTGGGCATGGTCATATTTAATTTTTTTTTAAAGTCTGGAGCTGGTGGGAAAACATTTTTAAGATCCGGATCTGGGAGCCCTTTGCCTCGGATTTTAGGGGTCATGTAAAAGCGCCCTAAATCTGTGAAGATTCTCAGTCACCCAGGTGAATTTATCTGTAAGTCGAGTCATGGCAACTGAACTTCCTTTTCTTGAGGGATTGAAACGTTTCGCTGCTCATCCAAACAGCTTCGTCAGTCTGAGGAAAGCTAGTTGCGAGTGCCTCCATTTTATAGTTCACTTTGAACTCATGCTACCCTGGTCTGAAATAGGCTCATAATAGAATGGACAATGGCCTGATTAGGCTCGTTAGGTGGACAAAACGTCTCAATAGGCTCATTAGGTGGACCTAAAGGCGGGCCATTTTCCACCTAATGAGCAAAATGTTTCAGTCTCTCAAGAAAAGAAGTCCAGTTGCCATGACTCAACTTCCAGATAAACCAAATAAATAAATAAATAAATAAATAAATAAATAAATAAATAAATAAATAAATAAAATAGCACTTAAAGCATTTTCTGGGTGGTTTACAAGTAATTATGCAGACTACACATTGCTCCTCACCCCCTCAGCAAGCTGGGTACTCATTTTACCGACCTCGGAAGGATAGAAGGCTGAGTGAACCTTGAGCCGGCTACCTGGGACTGAACCCCCAGGTCCTGAGCACAGTTATAGCTGCAGTACAGGAAGTTTAACCACTGCGCCACGAGGCTAAAATAAGACTGATTCCCCAATTTTACAGAAATACACATTTCTGTTTCTTTCTTTCTTTCACTGTTTTAGTTTCAGACCACAGAGATGTGAAACCGTGCACGTATTGAGAGCGGCTAATGTATTAAATATTTTTCTAACATTTATTTTGCTAATACATAGCCAGTACTGGCTTCAGAGGTTGGAAACAAGGCATTAAAAGTCACATGTGGATGGCGAAAATTTTATTGGCCATTTATATTCTTCATATGGGGAACTAGGTGAGTCTTGGTGGGGAACTGCCGCTCATTAACAATTAAATTGAGCTGATGACGTTCTTGCTGTAGCGCTGATCACATGACTGGGTGAGACAACCAGGAACAGTGATCAGGACCTCGTTAACACGCAGCAATTTCCCATAACTTTCCTGCACATTGCCAATAGGTTTCTGGCCACTGTTAAAAAGCAAAAACAAAGTGTATTGCTTATACAGGAGGACCCCGGTATCCACTGGGGATTGGTTCCAGACCTTCCGTGGATAATGAAAACCACGGATAAGAGAGAACACCCCCAAATCCCTAAAACTGCTGTTTTGTGACAGTAACTTGTTTTACAGCTGCTGTTTTCTGACATTAGCTTGCTTTACAGCTGCTGCTTATGGCAGTAGCTTGCTTTGTAGGTGCAGAATTATTTATTTATTTTTTTCTTCTGACACCCATGGATAACTGAATCAGCGGATAATGAATCAGTGGATACGGGGGTCCTACTGTACACCACACCATAGCACTTAAATCACTCTGGGCAGTTTACAAGTAAAGATGCAGGATACACATTGCACCACCTCAATACGCCACTTACCTTGAAAAACTTACTAGAGTCCCTGTGAAGACAGATGTAACTTAATGGCACAGAACGTCTCCCCACCCCACCCCAAAAAATAATATTTTCCAATATCTGGACCTATTATTAAATAGTCATTATGTGTGATAAAAATTTATTGCCTTGTCCTCCACATAATTATTTACTGATGTTTTAAAGCTGCCCAAGTTGGTAAGCAATACATCTTGTGGAGGTGAGTTCCACAGGATATTGAAACATGCCATAAAATACCTACCTGGGGTCGCTCCTGAATGTTGTGTCTTTCAGAGATTCCCCCTTTGCTGCCCAAATTAATGAGAGGAAGATCCTCCATCCAACCCCTCATCATTCCCACCTCCTTTTACCTGATTCAGCGGCCTCTGCTCCATCCGCCCTGTGAGGGCGAGAGGCCCACACATTTCCTTCCGACTGGGAGAACAGGCCAGACTTCCACGCTGGGGACGCCATGTGGGAGAGAAGCAGAAACAAAGAAATAAGGACTCACCTTGACATGGAATCATAGAATCATAGAGTTGGAAGAGAGACCTCAAGGGCCATCCAGCCCAACCGCCTGCCATGCAGGAACCCCCATCACAATATTTCCGATAGATGGCCATCCAGCCTCTGCTTAAAAACCTCCAAAGAAGGAGACTCCACCACCCTCCTTTGGGGCAGAATATCCCACTGCCGAACAGCTCTAACCCTCATGAAGTTCTTCTTCCTAATGTTCAAATGGAATTTCTTTTCCTGTAGTTTGAACCCACTGCCCCGCATCCTAGTCTCTGAAGCCATGGAAAACAAACCAGCCCCTTCTTCAAGGTGACATCCTTTGAAATATTTAAACATGGCTATCATATCCCCTTTCAGCCTTCTTTTTGTAAGGCTAAACGTTCCCAGTTCCCTAAGCCGCTCCTCATAAGACATTTCCTCCAGACCCTCAATCCTCTTGGTCGCCCTCCTCTGGACCCGCTCAAGGTTGTCAACATCTCTTTGGGAACCCTTGCACTCATTTCTGGAGAAAGGAGACACATAACTGCCCAGTTACTTGAGCTACCTGGGGTAGATCTTGTGGAAATTGAGTCCATTTGGGCAACATACTTCTCTCTCAGCCTCCTATCACAGGGTCGAGGGTGAGAGGGAAGTGTGATATAAGATGGGGTCAGTATAAATAAGTACAGTGGTACCTCGGATAACGAATTTAATTCGTTCTACGAAAAAAAAATGCTATCTGAAATGCAGTTTCCCATTGAAATGAATGGGAAACCAATTAATCTGTTCCGGAGGTCTGAAAAAAAAGGCAAATAAAAGTTGCAAAAGTCCAGTAGCCACGATTCAACTTTCAGATAAACGGAAGGGGAAGTGACAACCAGAAAAAAATGTTGGCCTATATCGTCTGAAAGGAAGCAGAGATTTATTTATTTATTTATTTATTCATTCATTCATTCATTTATTTTCCCGCCAGATTTTCCCAAGGGAACTCAAGGTGGCTAACAAATACAAAAGTTCCACAGTACAAGAACTAACACATTAACAATAAAAATACTAATAATAACACTAACGTAAAATGGCAAAGGAAAAAAAAATTGCTACCTGAGGCAATAATTTGGAATTCAGCCCAGCCGTGGCTATGTGGGGCCCAGCGCCTCATTTCAAGGGCTTCAAATCAAGCCTGCTTCACGCCTTGAATGGACAAACGGGGGTGGGGGGTGGGGGGGTCCCTTGGGGGGGGGTCCCTTACCCAACGAGGCCACATTCTTGTAATTCTCAAGCATAACGTCCGTGTACAAAGCTTTTCCGCCGGGATCCAAGAGGGCCCATTCCTCCCCGGTGAAATACACGGCCACATCTTCGAGAGATACTTGACTCTGGAAGGACAACATGTATCTGTTTGTCTGGATGGCCATCGGTTTTCCTCTTAAGGGGATTCGAGGCAGCTCACAGTGTTAAAAAGAAAAAAAAAGAATCAAAACTGCAATATACACTAGAACCTCCTGTATCTATGGCTTCAGTATCCACCGGTTCCCTTATCCACGCTCTGAAAATATTAAAAACATTAAAAGAGAAATCTCCAAAACCTGCATTTTTTTATCCACGAAGTGACCAGAACTGGCCACGAGAGGGAGCCAGAGACCCTTCTATGCATAGTATTTCGTATCACTGCAGTGTTTGCTATACAGTAGGACCCCTGTATCCACAGATTCATTATCTACTGATTCAGTTATCTACGGTTGGCAGAAGGGGAAAAAATTAAATAATTCAGCAGACACAAAGCAAGCTATTGTCACAAACAGCAGCTGTAAAGCAAGCTATTGTCAAAAATAGCATCTGTTAAGCAAGCTACTGTCACAAACAACAGCCATAAAGCAAGCTACTGTCTCAAAACAGCAGTCATAAAGCAAGCTACTGTCAGGAAACAGCAATTTGGGGGTGGGTGGGCAGGCGTTCTCTCTTATCCACGGTTTTCATTATCCACGGGAAGGCCTGGAACCAATCCTCAGCGGATACCGGGGTCCTACTGTAATACATTTTTTCAGCATCCGCAGGGGGGCTTGGAAACGATCCCCACACAGGGAAATAAGTCCTACTGTACTTTAAAAACAAATAAACTACAGTATAATAGTAATCAAAATAAAAATTTAAAAAAACATATAAAACTTCAAGTAAAAAAAAAAAAGCGTTCAGAGATTCTAGTCCCAAGCGAACCTCCAGCAACTCAGAAACCATTTTGAAGCCAAGCGATGGACAGGCCTTCTCCAGAGGGAATACTGTATTTTTCCATGTATAAGACTCTATACAGTATATTTTTTTACTAAAACTGTTAGACTAAAATTTTAGGGTTATTTCATACACAGACGTAAGCCAATGACAGAACCACACATTAGAGAAACTGTTATTTCGGGCTGGAAAATTGAGGGGTCATCTTATACATGGTGGTGTCTTATAGGTGGGAAAACAGAGTATTTCTTTTAATGCATTGAGTGGAAATGTCACCCTTTTTGCTAGGATTTGCATTACGTAAAGCTTGAGAGAAAAACAAAAGCCTACCTAGGTAGCATTCCTAGTAATACCTGAGAAGCCTAGAGATGGAAATTGTGTATGTGTGTGTGTGGGGGGGGGGGGAGAAATTGTATGTGTCTTGTGAAACTACACCTCCCAGGATTCCACTGGCCTTGCAGATTCTGGGAGTTGTAGTGCCCCCCCCCACCAAAAAAATGTTCCTACCCCTAGGAAAGAGGCCACCCCTCCAAGCCAGTGGTGGGACGGCTACTCCACAGTGGAAGTGACCCAAACAAGTGGATTCAGATGACCAGACGTTAGGACAGTAGTGGTGAACCTTCGGCACACCAGATGTTTTGGACCGCAACTCCCAGAATTCCAAGCCTGTATTGCCTGCCAGTGGCAAAGGACTGTGGGAATGGTGGTCCAAAAACATCTGGAGCGCCGAAGTTTCCCCACCACTGTGTTACGAAGACCGTCCTGGCAGCGAAGAAGAACCGGAAAGGGGGGGCTGAGCTTTTCCTGTACCGTTTTCAACTCCAGGATGGAACAACCATCAGTCAGGGGTGCTTAACGGGGAGGGGGGGTGTCCTATAACAGGATTCCTACAACAGTAGGGGATGGTCTAGACCAGGCATGTCCAAACTTCAGCCCTCCTGAGGTTTTGGACCACAAACTCCCAGAATTCTAAGCTTAGATTGCCAATGGCAAAGGACTGTGGGAGTTGCGGTCCAAAACATCCGGAGGGCCGAAGTTTGGGCATGCCTGGTCTAGACTCTATAGAAAACCCACGGGGTTCCTCCCAGTTCTGCAGCTCTACAATACAGTTCAAAGCACAGCCATTTCCTGTATACACAACATGGATGCCGTTTGCATGACTTGGGAACAGGGCCTGTGGGGTGCCGGATCTTGTTGGGCTCCACCCTTCCCTCAATCACCCTTCACTTCCGGCTATTTTATACCTAAGCTTGGTACAATTGCTTTGCACGTGTGGACTGCATTTTGCCTCTTCTTCTTGTCTGCGTGGCTCATACAGTCTAAAATGTAAATTTCTGAGAGTAATCAGGGCTAAATCCTAAGATTATTCTGATTAGAGTAACGCAGTGCTATTAAATTTCCCTACAAGGAAATTCCCTCAGACTGATGGGAGTTGTAGTTCAAAGATATCAAGGAGGGAACACTGTCCTGATCATCCACAGAGATTAAGAGGACCGATAATTTTGTGTCTCCCTCTCCTGAAATACCAGAACGAGGGGACATCCACTCAAATTGAGAGTTAGGGAGAGTGAGAACAAACAAAAGAAATTTTTTTTTTACCTAGCATGTTGTTTGTCTGTGGAACTCCCTGCCACAGGAGGTGGTGATGGCATTTGGTCTGGATGCCTTCAAAAGGGGATTGGACAGATTCCCGGAGGAAAAGTCCATCCCAGGTTACAAACCATGATGGAGATGTGTCATCTCCAGGCTTAAAACTGGGGTACTTCAAGGGCCAGAGGCAGGGGAGTGGTATCAGGAGACAGAGATCGAGTCTGGTGTGCTCCCGGATGCATTTGGTGGGGCCACTGTGAGATACAGGAAGCCGGACTAGATGGGCCTTTGGCCTGATCCAGCAGGGCTCTTCTTAGGTTCTTATAATCTCCTGCAAGGCAACATTGATATAAACAAGTTCTGGGTTGCCTTTCAAGGAAAACCCAACATTCATCTATCAGATATCTAAGACTCTTCCCAGTCAGAAAAAAAAAATCTCATACCTGAGGACCATCCACTATGTCTTTCTGCTTTGCTGGAGAGACGGGCAGCAATCCGGACTGGGCCAGCGATGCCATTTCGTTCTCTGCAAAAGAAAACAGGACAAGACAGGTCACCTTTTTTCAAAAGGACATCAGTTTCTGTTCTTTAAAAAAAAAACCGATGTCATCCCATATGAGCCTCTATTGGCTTTTAAGATCTTCTGGAGAAACCCTTGTCTTGTTTGTAACACCCTTCCCAAGCTTGCTTGGTGAGGACACAATGTTGAGACCAGGAATTAATAAAAAAAAACTAACAGATTCAAGTGAACCAAAGGGACGCCATTTTGATTCCTCTGTAGGCCTTGTATCTGTAGCTTATTGTGCTTCGTCAGCTGTCTGAAACTGTTTCAACTTTACTGGAATGTCTGTGCCTTGGCCAGAGAGAAAGAATAAGAGCCTGTGTTATATGTTCAAGGACATCAATGGGGGTGCAAGGAGAATGGGATAGGATATCCCTAACAAAGAGTTACAGCTTGCCTAAGGAATGTTGTTGATTGGGGAGGGGCATCTCATGCTTTCTGTACTTAAATGTGTACCCTGCTTTTGTTAGTTCCGATTTTTTCCTTCTGCTTCAGCGGGAAATGTCGACCCCCTTCCTTTATCCAGCTGACTAACTGAATGGTGATTTGGATCTCTGCTTGTCTCAGAAGTTTTTGGCTCAGTTATTCTGATACAAGGAAAGTTTGGGATTAGCCTGAACTCAACAACAAGACAGGGCCTCCTCGGTGGCGGCTCCGATGCTTTGAAATGAATGGCCCTGAGGAGGCAGGTTGGTACTTTTTCTCTTGTCCCTCCTGATGTCTGGCTATGACCTCATAGAGCTGGTGCATGTTCCAATGTTGGAGACCTTCAAGAGAGATTTAGAGACGACCACCTGGCCGATCTTCTTAGATTTAGCTCCCTGCCATGAGCAGGGGTTTATTTATTTACAGTATTTATTTATTTGTTTCTATACCGCACCACCTGGCACAAGTGCCACTCGGGGCAGTTTGCAAAGTTTTAAGGTAAATACAGCAAACATAATATCAAAGGCAAAAGCAAAAGCAAACTCCATGCTAGGGATTGTTAGGAAGGGTATAGAAAATAAGTCAGCCAGTGTCATTTTGCCTCTTTATAAGGCCCCACCTGGCGTATTGTGTACAGTTCTTGTCACTGTACCTCCCGAAGGATATGATGGAAATTGGAAAAAAGTGCAGAGGAGGGCAACCAGAATGATTTGGGGCTTGAAACACCTTCCTTACCATCCGAGGCTGCAACGGCTGGGCCTCTTCACTCTTGAACGACAGCGCCTAAGAGTTGACCTGACTGAAGTTTATAAAATCATGCGCGGTGTGGACAAAGTAGATAAGGAGAAACTGTTTCCCCAATCGCACAACACTAGAATTAGGGGGCATTCCATGAAACTTTTGGGTGCTGGATCTCAAACAAATAAGATAAAGTACTTTTTCACCCAGAGGATCACTGTTCTGTGGAACTCCCTGCCAGAAGAAGTAGTGGTGGCAGCTGCCAGCCTTGACAGCTTTAAGAAAGGATTGGACAAGTTCATGGAGAACAAGGGTACCAATGGCTCTCATGGTGGATGCCTAAGGATAACCTCCGGGTTGGAGAGAGAGGCAGGATATCTCTCAATGCCGTTTGCAGAGAATCGTAAGCAGGTGAAGACATCTGCTTGGGAATACCCTGAAGCAAACGGTGAGCCAGTGTTTGAGACAGAATGCTGGGCTGGATGGGCTGTGGCCTGTTCCAGCAAGGCTGTTCTAAAGTTCGTAAACATAAGAAACCATAGCTAAATACAAAATCAAAATTATGGACAATAATAAACTCCAAGATTCCTTAAAAGAGAAAACAAAAGCAGATAAAATTTTCAGAAACTGATCAGCAGCAGTGGTGGTCAGTAGCCAAGGAAAAGCATTCTGGATAGCCAGGTCTTCAGGAGCTTTTTTTAAAGACCTACAGCATGAGAGCCTTGTAAGGCCCTTCCAGGTTCACGATTCTATGATTCTATCATCTATCTTTCTCACACCACAGAAGTAAAGGCACAAGATGTGGTGATGGCCTCTGGCCTGGATGCCTTCAAAAGGGGGATTGGACAGATTCCTGGAGGAGAAGTCCATCCCAGGTTACAAACCATGAGGGAGATGTGTCATCTCCAGGCTTAAAACCGGGGTACTTCAAGGGCCAGATGCAGGGGAGTGGTATCAGGAGACAGATATCTAGTCTCATGTGCTCCCAGGAGCATCTGGTGGGGCCACTGTGAGATACAGGAAGCTGGACTAGATGGGCCTTTGGCCTGATCCAGCAGGGCTCTTCTTAGGTTCTTATTTTAAAGGCACTGTGGATTTCAAACTCTTTCCAACTCCCAGGCAGACAGTGGCGCCACGTTTTCTACAGATATTAAAAATCTGACTCCCCCCCCCCCCCAACGGGGCCGCAAAGGCCCCCAGGTAGCAGGATTACGAGCCACCATTGGCCAACACTTCTAGGAGTTGTAGTCTTGGAAAATGTAACTTTCCTAAGCTCTTCTTCCTCAGGCCATCTTTGAGGAAGGCTAACTTCAGGGTCCTGGCTGCGAGGAACAAATCAGAGACTGAGTCTGCATCAGGACCCAACTTATATTCTTCCTCCCCGCCTGAGCTACCTCACAGGGCCGTTGTGGCAATAAGAGGGGAGCTGGATGTCCTGCCCTGAGCTCACGGAAGAAAAAGCAAAATAAAAATACAATTCAAAATTAAAACAAACTGGATCACCCGATCACTACAAATAGACAGAGGGTAGCTTACCCAACGTGGCCACGCTCCCGTAATTCTCCAGCATGACCTCTCTATAGAAGACTTTTTGGGCTGCGTCCAGGAAGGCCCACTCCTCTCTGGTGAAATACACAACCACATCTTCAAACAACACCGGGCTCTGTGGGAACAAACGACACGTTGTGTTGTTGTCCAGTCAGAACCAACAGACTCCTAGGCTTTCAGTGGCAGCGAGGTATTTTAAAGAATCGGGAGTGGGCTAGAGCGATGAAAACAGTCGGCTGCAAAGTCGGCCGCACAGCGGTTCGAATCCCGGGTGCCTCTCAGCGGAGCGAGCTCCCGCTGTTCACCCCAGCTCCTGCCAACCTAGCAGTTTGAAAGCATGTAATGCAAGGAGATATTTCCCCCTCCTCAGTACTCTCAGGAAGATACTTGGGTATACCATCGTCCCAGAGGCTCTGTAAATTTTGCCATCTTGAACCGGACACAGTCCCTCATATACTGTGCCGTTGCCCTGCCCATACTAGGTTATGCAAAGAGTTTTTAGACCCAATTATGTCTATGTTCCCTGGCCCTCCAGAGGAATACACAAGCTTTTTACTCCGTGACAATTCCAAATGGGTCACCTTACAAGTTGCAGATTTTCTAGTAGCTGTTATTAATAAGAAATGAGAGTGTATCCCCTTTCTGGCCTTTTACCTATTGTTTTACTTGACAATGTTTTACCATCACTGTTTTGGTTGTGTTCTATTTTCTTTGTTTTAATGCCAATAAAGGTGTATGTATGTATGCAAGGAGATAAATAGATACCGCCATAAAAAGCGGGAAGGTAAAAACAGTGTTCCGTGCGCAGAAATGCGCTTAGCCATGCCGGCCACATGGCCACGGACTTGCACAACACTGGCTCTTTGGCTTAAAACAGAGATGAGCACCGCCCCTAGAGTCAGACATGACGAGCACACAAGTGCAGGGTGGGACATTTACCTTTAACCACTTCTGCTCGCCCAGTTCTCTAGATTCCTAGTTGGTCACTCTGTCCACTACACCACCCTAGACACTTCAAGAATGAACACATCCCTGCAAACCTTTAGGAAATCTTTTTCCTCACCCAGGCGAATGAAAAAAACACAATATGACTTCACAGGAAGCATTCCCCCTATCTACCAAGACAGATATTTCACTATTTTAAGCACTTTTTTTGTAAGAAAAAGGCTTAGTATGTGCCCAATGACAGTCTCAGCTTCTACATTCTTCCCCTCAGAAATAATTCAGGCTCAGTTTGATGTAGGACTCACCTGTTTGTCCTTTTGGCATTTCAGGGTATCAGCAATGTTTTATTCCAGTGACAGATTTCCAACGAATGAATTATTTTCTCAGGACAACAACCCCCCCACCCCACAAAGTTACCAGAAATACAATAATATGGATGGAGTACAACCCCCCCCAAATCGCCTCATATACGAGGTGTTCCTTCTTTCCTTCCTTCCTTCCATTATTATTATTATTATTATTATTATTATTATTATTATTATTATTAT
>JAHTLZ010000253.1:12347-41414 GCA_023846285.1 Phrynocephalus versicolor | reverse complement strand
ATTATTATTATTATTATTATTATTATTATTATTATTATTATTATTATAAATAAATAAATAAATAAATTTTAGAGTATTTTTGCCCCGCCTTTGTCCTTGGAAAGGACCTCTTATACCGCCCATCTAGCGGATAGCTACTCTGGGCGGTGTATGAACAAGTAATGTCGTCAAATACAAATACAAATAAGAGCAGAAATAAATTACACCTATAATGCCAAACGATGAAAAATGAATTAGATTAAAATAGACAACACTCCAAATATAGTACGCACTTGGCCCTGAGAGCTGGAGCTATAGTTCAAAAGAAGCCAAAGGCTTGTCTTTTGAAAAAATAAAACAAAATAAAGATTCTATAAATCCTTACAGCGGGGGAACCCCATCTGGACTGCGTTGAGTCATAAGGAAATGACATATTTTAACATAAAACCTTCAAGGTAACTGACTGACCAATGCGTTAAGAGCAAAGTTAGCCCACGACTCTGCACTTCCTCTTTATTTTGAAAAAGAACCACCAAGGACAACTCGCCATTTTTAATAACAAATGTTCTGAGCGTGACTATAAACGTTTTCTAAAGGTGTGAAAGCAAAAAGGGGGATTGTGGGTGTCTGTCATTTTAAAGCCAGCGGAACGCAGGGGGTTAAAGCGAAGATGAAGTTTGGCTGTGAAATTCACTGGCGTCCATCCAGCTCCGTGTTTCCCAACCTGTGGGTCCCCAGATGTTCTTGGACTGCAGCTCCCAGAAGCCTCTACCACTTGCTGTGCTGAAAGGGATTTCTGGGAGTTGCAGTCCAGGAACATCTTGGGGACTCACCGGTTGAGAACCACTGATGCAGCTAGTCACATTTATTGATCCTGGCCTACCTCCCAAGGTTGTTGTGAGGAGGGATAGGGGCACCACTTGAGCTTCCGGGAAGTAGGGAAGGATAGAAGTAGAACCTCCGGAATACAAAAATAGAAGAGTTATATTACCATACACACTTTCCCCCCCGAACAAACAGCCATTTCTTTGTGTATGGGTGAGGCATGATTAACTGACCAAAAAAAGTGTCCGTTTTCCCACCGGCAACAGGGACACGATATGGTGATGTGCAGCAATATTGGGCCATTTCCGGCCTCCCCCCCCCCCCCGAACACGGGCACAGAAAATCAATCATCTTCTCACCATTTCTACTAATTAACTCTCCTTCCTCTTCTTCCCCCTCCTACTCCTTCCCCACCCCTATCCACCCCCTCAACTCTATATACTACAGCCAATGAATATCTGGTATGAAATGTATATCCCATTCTCATGTTATATTTCACACCTCATTCTGCTGCTATAGGTCTGAAGAAGTGGACGTGTAGTCCACGAAACGTTACATCAAAATGTGAAAGTTAGTCTTTAAGGTGCCACCTGTTTGGGTCTTTTCTTTTGTTTTGTTTTTCTTTGACTTTTGCCTGAAATTCTTTTAAAGACTCACACGGCGACCCTCTCTGAAATAAACCAGAGGGGTATTTTATACTCTGTTTCGTGTTTCCCTTTTCTTCTGAAGAACTGAACACTCAGCCCGTCGGCTTGAAAGCACTGTCCCATCGGAAGATAAATGTCATACCTGCAGAAGGTCCGCGGCGTCCATTTGCTTTCCAGGGAGATGAGGCGACGAGCCGCGCTGAACCAGCGACATCATTTTGCTACCTGAGGGGGTACGAAGGGCTAAGGGTCTCACAAGGTTATTCTTCAACATTGGTAGGAGATCATAGAATCAATAGAGTTGGCTCCAGGTTTGGTGGACCGTTTAGTGGATGGTAAAAAAGAGGGCTGCCCCAACCCTTTTGCTGCCTGAGGCCAAACCTCAACTTCACTCAGCTTAAGACTCCTTGTATCAAAGGCCAAGCCAGCTTGCACTGACATGGCGGGCGGCATTTTTCATCAGCCCTTAAAAACATAAGAAGGGCCATGCTGGATCAGGCCAAAGGCCCATCTAGTCCAGCTTCCTGTATCTCACAGTGGCCCCACCAGATGCCTCTGGGAGCGCATGAGACTAGATCTCTGTCTCCTCATACCACTCCCCTGCCTCTGGTCCTTGAAATACCCCTGTTTTTATAAGCCTGGAGATGACACATCTCCATCATGGATTGTAACCTGTGATGGACTTTTCCTCCAGGAATCTGTCCAATCTCCTTTTGAAGGCATCCTGGCCAGATGCCATCACCACCTCCTGTGGCAGGGAGTTCCGCAGACTAACAACACGCTGGGTAATAAAAATAATTTCTTTTCTCTGTTCTCACTCTCCCAGCCCTCAGTTTCAGTGGATGTCCCCTAGTTCTGGTATTTTGTGAGAGGGAGAAGATCGTCCCTCTATCCACTTTAGCGTCCTTCTATCCTTCATGCCCAACCTCAGCCCGGAACAACAATAAAGCAAAACTCACCCTTTGCCGCTATTTTCGGAGGCATCCAGAAACCACTCGCTTTGCTCTCCCTAACGGTAGGGCTGGCGCATGTGCCTAAGAACATAAGGAGAACCCCACTGGAGGACAACAGAGGCTGATGCCACCCAAGACACCCCATTTGATCATCACACACACACACACACACACCTAAAAGTAAGTCCCTATTCTATGTCCAATCAAGACATTCAGTCCATATTGGATGCTTTAGAGTTATTTCCCTCCACTGGCCGGAGAGCTCAGGGGTTTAGGTCTTTGGCTGCACAGCCAGAGGTCGCGAGTTCGATCCCCCCACTCTGCTTCTCAGAAGACACAGCCTGTGTATTCTTGGGCCGTTGGCAAACTGATTTTGAATACTGTACAGTGGTACCTTGTATAAAGGAATTAATTCATTCCCAATGAAATTATGTTAAGCAAATTTTCCTTTCTACAAATTTCCCCTAGGAATGCATTGAAAACAGAGTAATCCCTAATTGCGACCATTTTTATGTTGTACGGATTCGCCCCATAGAAGATTCTCTTGAGCAAATTTCCCCTATCTCCGGAATTTTTTCTGTTGTACAAATTTTGTGTTATACAAAGTGTTTGTTATACGAGGGTCCACTGTACTCTCTACCTGGGAAACCCCCGAACAGGCAAAAAATATTTTTTACTTGAAAATAATTGCAATTATTATTATTAAATAATAAAAAGGGCAGACTGATTTTGAATACTCTCTACCTGGGAAACTCCCAAACAGGCAAACAAAAATTTTGACTTGACAATAATTGCAATTATTATTATTAATTGCAATCATCATATTCAATTTATTATTAAACTTATTATTGAATAATAACTTTAGTCCCCAATTTTCAACAGCTCTTTCTTCTTCTCTCTCTCTCTCTCTCTTTTTTGGAGTAGGGGAGGGAATACTTGTTCATACCAATACTCTTCCCACCCACCAAAACAAAGGACACCCGTTTAGCTCCTAAAGAAACCAGCCCTCGGGAGATCGCTATAAATACATTGGATATTTTTTCTAGCACTTTTTGAAAGGGCCAGCCCATAACTTTTTCCAGGTTGGTCAGTTTGGGCCAACCTTTTCCATCTCTAGACCTTTTATTTTATTTGCCAAAAAAAAAAAAAGAAAAAAGAATTTTTTTGATCCACCCTGCCTGGCAAATTTTGTAAGGAACTCCCTTCTCCTTCAAACCCACTCACCCACCCCCTCGATTTTCACTCCCAAGGAATCCTTTATTTATTTTTTGATTTATATAATGCAACCATCTAGCAAAAAAAGCTACTCTGGGTGGTTCAGAAACATATACAAAATACAAAAAACATATTAAACAACTTAAAATAGTAAATAAAAACTAATCAATCAGACCAAATAATCAAATCATAATGCTGTAATTAAAAAGAACAAACAAGCAAATAAGCACAAATACAATAAATCAAAATGATTTGACAGTTCAAAATAAGAACAAATGGGGGGAAAATAAGAACAAATGGGGAAAAAACTAGTAGAAAATTATATTCCAAAGGGAAGAGAGCCAACCCCACCTTTATTAGGGGAAACAGGAGGGTCGTCATATGCACATACACCCTTCCTTCCCCATTTCTGCCCTCCCGACCCCACCGAAATGCATCAGCTCCCCTTCTCCCCCTTGCTTTCTAAGGTCGACCCCTCCAAACAAGCCGCCCGAGCCTGACTCTTGCCTGGACCCCCGGGGCCACCGATTCCCATCGGGCGACCCTAAAAGACACCCATCTTGTCCAACAAAGAAGACTTCATAATTCTGGAAGTGGGGGGGGAGAGAAAGAAGGAGCAGGAAGCCCTCCCTCTTCTGGGATATGTAGTCCCTCTCTTGTTCTCCCCCCCATGACTCAAAGGTTTCTGGGAGGTGTAGTTTCTCCCCCTTCGACATGACACTTAATGGTCACTGGGCATTTATTTTATAGATGCCTGAAATTATGGGGAAATAAGATTCCAAGCCTCCGATGAAGTGAGCTACGGTTCAAGAGTGGCTCCAGCTCTGCTAAACGTAGCAAGCCTCCAGGCGCCACAGGACTCTTCGTAATCTTGGCTGCTTCCTCTCTGCGCGGCGCCCCGCCGCGTGTCTGCAGCTGCGGCCGGGATGGTGGTGGTGGTCCGCGTTACTTTTGAAACGTTACTTTTTTTCACTTTTTGGCTGCGACTCCCGAAATCCTCTAGCCACCATGCATCTTTTAAAACAACAACAACCCAAAACAAAAACAAAGACTGCAACGACTTTTCCGAAGTATGGTTACAAGTGCTCGTGTTATAATGTACAGTATTATTATAAGTGCTCGTGTTATAATGTATGCAATATGTAGCGTTTTGTAAAACGCAGAAAAAGAAAAGAAAAGAAAAAAGGGGGGAGGACTGTATCTATTTTTGAACGCCTTAAAAAGAATGGAACCGCTTGCTACTTTTATTACTGTAAAGCCACCTTGGGTCCTTTTCCAAGGAGAAAGGCGGAGTAAAAATACTCTAAAATAAATACATAATAAATCAATAAACCACACCGGATTCCTTTTAATACTGTAAGCCGCCTTGGATCAAAGGCAGCATAGAACTATGTTAAATACAGTGGACCTTCAACGGTTTGTATAACATAAAATCTGTACAACATAAAAAATTCCGGAGATAGGGGAAATTTGCTTAACAGAATCGCCTATGGGGCGAATTTGTACAACATAAAAATGGTCGGGATTAGGAATTACAGTGGACCCTTGTATAACAAACAGTTTGTATAACATAAAATCTGTACAACATAAAAAAATCAGGAGAGAGGGGAAATTTGCTTAACAGAATCGCCTATGGGGAAAATCTGTACAACATAAAAATGGGATTACTCCGTTCTCAATGCATTCCTATGGGAATTTGTATAAAGGAAAATTTGCTTAACATAATTTCATTTGGAATGTACTCTGTTTTCAATGCATTCCTAAGGGAAATTTGTATAAAGGAAAATTTGCTTAACAGAATTTCATTTGGAAGGAATTAATTCCTTTATAAAAGGTACCACTGTACTGTGTACATATTTCCTCCTAGTATATATCATACTGAGCGCACCGTGCTCCATTGAAGGGTTAAAAGCACAGAGGCGGGATTCCTAGAGAGGGAGAAGGGAAGGCCGATTCCTAGAGAGGTACAAAGGCAACGACAACAAAACCTACTTCCTGTGTGTGTGTGTGTCGTCTTAATTCCTCCGGAAGAAAGCGGGGCTCGGGATTTTAGGGGCCGGCCTGTTGGAAGTCGTCTCTCCCCAGGAGGGTGAGTCTCTCCCGGCGTCTGGAGGGGGAGGGTCTAAAAGGGTGGGTGGGGGATCTCGGGAGGGGAGGAAGAGAGGGAGGGCTCCAAAAGGTGTGTGTTTGTGTGTCTTTTTTATGTAGTGCTGCCTGTACAATGACAGCGCCAGCCGCTCCAGATCTGCAGTTTTTTTTTGCAATCCAATGAATGTCTCTGCTTGGCTGTAAAAATATAAATCAATAAATCAATAAGGCGGGTGGAAAAGGAAGCATAGGTTAGGGGTCGCCCAAGGCATTCCCCTGCCTGAGGCAAAGGATTCCTCTCCTCCCTCCCTGGACAACCTTCGTCCGTACAGGCAAATGAATGAAATAAATCCCATCACTGCCAATGGGCAGTGCAAAATGCAACCACGCTGTAGGGTTTTTTTTTTTTGGACTACAGCTCCCATCATTCCTAAGAGGCATGGTCACCGCAGCACCTGGGGTGAGCTGTGCCTTGCTAACTCCAGAAACCATGGGTCGCAGGGGATACAGCCTTGGAACGTCCAAGTAATTCATTTCCAGAGACTTGGGTTGTGCTGTTTTCTTGCTTATCAGATGGAAAGAAAGAAACGCTCCTGGTTGTGGGTAGAACTTTAAAGGCACAAGAATAAGGAGAATCAGTGCGTGTCTTGTTGGGGCAGACCCTGAGAGTCATTCCTATTGAGTTTTTTTTTTTTAAATGTATCCCTTGACTAAGAGAAACCTTGCTTCCATGTGAACTACCCAGAGTGGCCATCCTGTCAGATGGGTGGTACAGAACTTTAACAAATAAACACATAAATAAATAAACATACTAGGATGGACAGCGTTCTTTCTGGGTGGACAGCGGGCTTCGCCCAGGAGAAGAAGCCAGGGTCAGATTTCATGTCTTCACAGGGTACCATATTTATTTATTTATTTATTTATTTATTTATTTATTTATTTATTTAAAACCCGCCTTTCTCCCCGGAGGGACCCTTGATGCAGACTCCCTAGGAGAGGCTGATAGAGGTGTGTTTTAAGCACCGCTGGCAGGGAATTTATTGTTCGTCTTGGAAGATTTTTCACCCCTTTTTTGTTTTAATTCAGCTTTTCTTATATTTCTTTCTTATATATGGAGAACATTTTTTAACCAAAACAAATTCTGGGTGTGTCCAACCACACTTGGCCAATAAAAAGGATTCTGATTCTGATTCTTTCCCCCTTGGATACCTCTTCGATAGGGTGAATTGAATGTCAAAAGAAAAGGAAAAAGAAAAACAGATTTTTTCCCTAAACATTTATTTAGCTAGTAAGCAGGTGTACAAGAAGCTCAACACTGCAGGCATCTCTTGGTATAAATAAAGCATATAAAAATGGATGAGTCTGTATTTCAAAATCTAGTGTGTGTGTGTGTGTGTATGTTGTGTTGTTACAGTGGTGACCGACTCTTCGTGACCCCATGACCATGGAGTTTTCTTGGCAGGAATACTGGAGTGGCTTGCCAGTTCCTCCTCTAGGCGCCTACAACACCTAGTATTCCCTGGTGGTCTCCCATCCAAGTACTAACCAGGGCCGACCCTGCTTAGCTTCTGAAATTGGGTGAGATCGGATGTGCTTAGGGCAGGGGTGCCCAAACTTTTTGTAAGGAGGGCCAGATTTGGTGGCTGAGAATGTGTCAGGGGCCAGTTGCTCCCTGTCCCTGCCACCCCGCTGCAAGCCCCACCCACTGACCCCTTGCAACCCCACCCGCAGGAAGGAAGGCGGAGACCAAGGGAGGGAGGGAGGGAGGTGGAAACCAAGAGAGGAAGGACGGAAGCAGGGGAATAAGGAAGGGAGGGAGGGAGGGAGGTGGGAACCAAGGGAGAGAGGAAGCAAGGAAGGTGGGGAACAAAGGAAGCACAGGGAGCCGTGGCTACTGTAGGGGAATGTGTGGGTGAAGGAGGGGAGGGAGGGGCAGGCCAGCCACCCGTGGGCCACTCAGAATGGCCTGAAGGGCCGGATTTGGCCCCTGGGCCGGACTTTGGGCAGGCCTGGCTTAGGGCATCTAGAGTCGTGCACAAAACTTCGGTCTGTGTATGTAGACGCAAGGGCAGGCCGGGGAACGTGTTAGGGTGACCCCAGGGACCTGCAGAAAGCCTAGTCCTCAATAGCCAAGCTCGGCTCTTGCAAGTGCAACATTTTGGTGCCTTAGAGGATTTTGCCCATTTCACAGTTGCTCTTCTTTTCCTGTTGCTTTCCACCTTCCATGTTTGCCCATTTTTATTCCAAAAAAGAGTTCCTACTTGACCTGATCTAAAACCCGCTTCTCTGATAAACTCTATGGATCCAGAAATGGTCCATATTGAACCAGGCATGCTGTCCTGATGGTGCTACAATTGTTTCCGTTTTTATTTTTTATTTACTATTTTATTGAATTTTCTAATCATAACAGATTAAAACAAATATATTGCTTGTGTGTTGCCGTGTTACATTGTTCAGATACAAATATTTTCCCAATATTCCAAATTTACATGTTTCTTTTCCCTCGTTATATCCCTCGTTACTTATCTCCATCTTCATCTAGTGCGAAAAGTGAAAATAACAAAGTACAATATTAAGCTGGCCTATTTGATCTTAATTTTTCGTTTTACTAAGCAGCTTAAAATCTATTTGTCTAGCTCAATATATGATAGGCATATGTTTATATCTGTTCATCTAATACAAAGGGTGAAGATAGTAAATTTGACTTAAGACATCCTATCTAATCTGTAAGATTTAGTAAATCTTTTCCCTTTTTAACATGTCTCAGAGAACCTCTGCATGGTGACACCCGCTTCTCGCTTCATTCCTTTCCTTTCCTCTTGCTGTTGCCATTATATGCTGCCAAGTTGACTGTGACGCAGGGCACGGCAACCTTATAAATATGAGCCCCCTCTAACGTGCCCTGTCTTGAGCAGCCTCGCCAAGTTCTTCCAAAATCCAAAGCTGTAGATTCCTTCTGATAAGAATACGTTGGTTGCTCAAAAATTGCCACGCTGAGTTAGTTATATAGCAAAGGTTTTATTAGACATTCACAGGAATACAGAAATATAGAAAGTATTTAGCAAGGCAGCAGTACACAAAACACAGATATGGTTACAGTAACCCCCCCACCGATCGCGGGGGTTAGGGACCCACCCCACCCGCGATGCACGAAAATCCGCAGAAGCAAGTGGCGGGTGGGTGTGTGGGGGGGTGATTGCGCGGCATGTCCGCGCGGCCCCGAGGCTTCTCCGGGGTGCGTAGGAAGGCCGCACGGAGCGATCGGATCGCTCCCGGCGCCCCCCCTGCCCGGCGTGGCCTCCCAGAAGGGGCGGGGGGCCGTGGAGAGCGACCGGATCGCTCCCCCCCACGACTCCGAGGCCTCCCAGAGGGGCCTGGGGGGCGGTGGAGAGCGATCATTGGAGGCTTTTCCAGGGTGCGGGAGGGCCGCGCGGAGCAACCCGGCCGCTCCCCCCCTGCCTCCCCCCCCACGGTTCCAGTACTGCGGTCCCACGATGTAGTGGGACCGCAATGCTGGAACCACAAAATGTCGGGGGGGGGGTCACTGTAGTATGAATCCTTAAGCCTTTTGCTTAAGGGTTCAGAGCTGCCTGGGTTGATCCATGGCACAGATCTAGCTTAGCTGGTCTGGACAGGATTCAAATGGCTTCTCATCATTGTTATATACCCTTCTGTATGATCTGTATGATCTCAGACTTACGTATGCTTACACGTGCCTGCTGCTTGCATGTGTTCTTGGCCCATAGCCATTTGGCCATTAAAGCCAGAATGACCTGACCCTATTACCCAGTTTGTTTGATAGTTCAAGTTGGTTCCTTATTCCTGGCTAACCACCAAATGTTTCTCTCAGCAAAATGACACCCACCCACCCCCCGCATTGTCAAGGATTAGAGGCAAAAATATGACCAAGTCTGTTGCTGGTTTTCTATGGCAGTCTATTTACAAAATATATACATACATACATGTAGTAGCACAAAAAATCCAACCATTTTCTTCTTGAACACAGCCAACACATCAGGCTTACCGGCTAAACAGCCCTGGCTTAACAGCAAGAACATATTGCAATACATATGGTATAGACCCAGTTTCCCCGAAAATAAGACATCCCCTGAAAATAAGACCTACTTACAGCTTTGCCCCTCGCTGAAATATAAGGCATCCCCCCAAAAATAAGGCCTCCCCGATAGTAAGATAACAATAAATGTGTACCGTATTTTAATTCATGGAAAAATAAGACATCCCCTGAAAATAAGACCTAGCGCATCTTTGGGAGCAAAAATGAATACAAGACACTGTCTTATTTTAGGGGAAACACGGTATAACATCTCTTTCCAATCACTTCCTTACTTGCACATCACATGTCATAGTGCTTCTCTCATCCACGCCTTTGAGCTACGCTCCACTGTCCTTGGACACTCACCTTCCTGTCAAGGCCACTTTCCTGAGCTTGCTTCAGTCCACAGCTGGACTCCATATCTCTAACTGCAAGTTGAAAAAACTCACTCATAGTATAAGAATATTCTTGATGGAGAGTACAGGTTTGATTTTAGGTTTAGACTCTGTGGAGAAAGTTGTCTGAGAAGTTTCTGACTGTTTCCGGAGTGAAAAAGGAAATCAGAGACAAGAACTTGGATGAGGGGAAAGTCCCTGTTGATCAACTTATTCTGAAAAGCAGAATAGAATCATAGAGTTGGAAGAGACCTCAAGGGCCATCTAGTCCAACCCCCTGCCATTCCTGAACCCCGATCACAGTATTTCAGAGAGATGGGCCATCCAGACTCTGCTTAAAAACCTCCAAAGAATGGAAACCAGCCTCAGCTAGAACAATATTCAGCATATAATTGTGTGCCTCATTTTTGTAGGCAAGTGCTCTGCACAGTCAGGCCGTGGGGGGTGGGGGAAGCAGATGAGAACATGACATCCCTAGGGTTGAAAGGCCAAAGTGGAGATGAGCACAAACCGGTTCAATCCAGGTTGGTCCTGGTTGCTGTTCCCCCTCCTCTTCCTCCTCTCCTGATTCAGTTTGCGACTCACCAGGTCCAGGCGTGGTCATTTCATCCACTTTCTCCACCGATCTTCCAGTTCTGGCAACAGCTCCGGCTTCTCTCTCCCACCTTCTGGGCTGATCTCCCACTCAGACAAAAAGGGAAGGGGCAGAGAGGTCTGTGCTCTTGCTTGTGAGCGGGAGATTAGCCGAGGAAGTGGAAGAAGCAAAGCACGCTCGGCCTGGTGAAGGGCTGGTGGGCTGAGGCGGCTGGGGTTCGGACCAGCGACCTCTGTGCTGCTGCATTTATGAACCAGGACGAACTGGAACAAATTGGCTTTATGCCCGTCTGTAGTGGGTAGCCAAGGCCTGTCTTACCGCCTCCCCCTTCCACACAGCGGCCATCAAGTTTGCAACTCTTTTCCCGAAAGCTGCTGCGCCCACCCTAGGGAGCCCTTGTAAACAAGATACGTGGACAGTGTGCACGGATACACACAGAGAAGCACTGATCTCCTTTAAGGGTATTTGTACACGGCCCCTAAACTCTGCCGCAAATGGCTCCCAGCTCCGGAGCTTAAAATTGTTTCCCCACCAGCTCCGGAGTTTACAGAAAATTAAGTGCGGCCACGCCCACCTAAGCACGTCCCAGCGCACTTTTCAGGTACCTGCTCTTGGATGGTGAAAAATCCCAGATCCAGATGTAAAGGAGTGAGTGCCCGGTTCTCCTGTTTGTTGTTGTTTTTTGCCTCCTGCCCCTTTAAGAGAAGGAATCAGGACAACGATGGGGCTTGGGGAGGCTTGGACCGGCAAACGGAGGTGAGCCTGCATTCTTTTGTCCCCTTTTTTCTCCCTCCCCTCACGCAGACAGGATCAAGGAAGTGCGGAGGGGTGGGGACGCAGGAAGAGCAACGAACCCCCAAGATCTCTGGTCTGAATTTAAGTGGCCAGCGGATCTTAGGGGTCATGTGAAAAGGCTATAAGATGCACACATCCCCTGTCTGCCCAGTTTTTAAAGGTACCCCTGATTCTTCTTCGTACACCATGAAATTCCCCAGTGTAGCCGCTGTGGTGACCCAGGGCCAGCCCTTCTCCTCACAACCGCTTCATGTTTGTCTACTATGGCCATGGCAAGGCAGGAAACCCGGTCTTTTTCTACCAGTTGCCTCTGTTTTCTTAGAGAAAATCTGAGTGAAGCCCCGCATCTCCCAAATCCCCACATCAGTTGTTTTTACCCGTTAGGCCAGTAGTGGCCAAACTTTGGCCTTTCAGACGTTTTGGACCACAACTCCCAGAATTCCGAGCCTGTATTGCCATTGACAAAGGACTGTGGGAGTTGCGGGCCAGAACATCTGAAGGGCCGAAGTTTGGCCATCACTGAGTTAGACGATTTAGCGATAAAATTGGACTAAAGCTTTTTCCAGTATGAAAAGATTCCTTCTTTTTTATAACTCTCAAAACCTTATATTACACACACACACACACACACAGAGGATTTTCCCACACACACACACCTACCTATGGATACACAGGAGCACTCTCTCCGATTTGGGAAGCAGTGGGGACCTAACCACTGCGCCACTCTGTCTTATGTGCCTTTTATCTGGATTACCATGCATGATTACATTGATAGGTTTCATAAGAACACCAGTATTTTCCATGTTACTTTCCACCCCTCATTAATGGATTTTTTTTCCCTTTTTGTGTGCTCTTTGTAGCTCTAATGTTCCCTTTCAGTGTTCTAAGACACCTCTTCTAATTTCCTGTTCTTAACTTGAATTATGTCTTAAACGTTCTGGGCTGTCTATTGTCCCCTCATGATCGTAAGCCACCTTGGGTCCTTTCCCAAGGAGAAAGGCGGGGTAAAAATATTCAAAATTAATTAATTAATTGATTAATTAAGTAGTTCGGTCCCAACTGCTTCCCAACCAGAGAGGGCGCTCCTGTGTATCCATAGGTAGATGTGGAAAAAAAAACCCTTCAGGATGTGTATGTGTGATATAAAGTTGTGAGAGTTATAAAAAGAAGCATCGTGCAACCCTGCGCCTTTCCCTTGGGATGTGAACCCTGTTTTGCTCAGAAGGCTTAGTATTTATAATGTTGGCTGTTTTATTTTCAATCCCCTTTTTGATAATCCCTAGCATGGAATTGGCCTTCTTTACCACTGCCACACATTGGGGAGACACCTTCATGGAGCTGTCCACCAACACACCAAGATCTCTTTCCTGATCTGTCACGGATAACTCAGAGCCCATGAGTTGATCGATAAAGTTTTGATTTTTTGCCCCAATATGCATTACTTTACATTTGGCTAGATTAAAACGCATTTGCCATTTCATAGCCCATTCCCCCAGTTTGGAGAGATCCTTCTGGAGCTCTTCACAATCTTCTCTGGTTTTTACACACGGAAAAGTTTTGTGTCATCCTCAAACTTGGCCACCTCACTGTTTATCCCTGTCTCCAGGTCATTTATGAACAGATTGAAAAGCACCGGTCCCAGGACAGATCCCTGGAGCATACCGCTTTTCACCTCTCTCCATTGTGAAAATTTCCCATTGACACCTACTCTTTGTTTCCTGGATCTCAACCAGTTCTCAATCCATAAGAGGACCTGCCCTCTTATCCCCTGACTGTGCAATTTTCTTAGCAGCCTTTGGTGAGGGACTGTGTCAAAAGCCTTTTGAAAATCCAGATAGACTATATCCACCGGTTCACCCAAATCCACGTGCCTGCTGACCTTTTCAAAAAAATTGCATTATGTTTGAGGGAATGCCTGCTTAAATAGCCAAGTTTTTTTTAGATTTTAAAGGTCTTATTCTGAGAGGACATTCTCTGAATGGTTTTCCATCCCTTTTGGTCTCTTCCACAGAGGCCAGAAAGATGGCAACACGAAGGATTCCGTCCTCTCTTCTTTGGGACGGAGCAGAACCCCCTCAGGTACGGACAAGATGGTTCACAGGTACCTTGCGAATTTGAATCCCCGTGTATTCAACCTTTTTAATTCCTGAATCTGGGTGGCCAAATCTTTTTAAGTAAAGGCTCCCTATCTTTCATGTTTGGAGGGGAGGCTTGAACAAGGCGGTCTACTCTGTGTAGGGGGGGAATAACAGCAACTCTTTTATCCGTCTGTTGGAAGCAGGGAGGGATTTTGTTGGAAGAATGGTCTCAGAGCCCCCATATTCCAACCCCTCCCTCCTGCAGATTACTGTATTGCAAATACAGTGGTACCCTGACTTGAGAGTAGCTCGACTTAAGAGCAGAAAACTGTTGGCATTTTAACTGCTGCCTTACAAATTTTAGATATGGTCTGCTCGGTTTTTTTTTTAGATAGGTACCCTGAATTAAGAGTAGTTTGATTTAAGAGCATGCATTCGGAACGGATTAAATTCATAAATTGAGGCACCACTGTACTATTATAATGGTGAACATGAAACACAGCATGGTCACTAGCGCCCTCTCATGGCCATTTCTGGTTATACAGTGGACCTTTGTATAACAAACAGCTTGTATAACATAAAATTTGTACAACATAAAAATTCCGGGGATAGGGGAAATTTGCTTAACATAATTGCCTATGGGGAGAATCTGTACAACATAAAAATGGGATCACTCAGTTTTCAATGCATTCCTATGGGGATTTGTATAAAGGAAATTTCCTTAACATAATTTCATTTGGAACGAATTAATTACTTTATACAAGGTACCACTGTACTGTACTGTACTGTACGTACATGTTCTGGTCTCTGGCTCCGTCTAGTGGGCAGTTCTGGTAACTTCATCAATGGATCCAAAATGCAGCGGCCAGATTTGCTGACTGGGACGGAGTAAAGAGACCACATTATTATACCCCTATTAAAGCAGCTCCACTGGCTGCCAGTCAGCTATCGGGCACAATTCAAGGTGCTGACCTTGACCTACAAAGCACTATAGGACCTGGGTCCAAGCTACCTCAAAGATCAAATCTCGCAGTATGAACCGACTCGGGTGTTAAGGTCACCAGGAGAGGCCCTTCTCTCCATCCCGCCACCCTCACAGGTATGTCTCGTGGGAAACCATGAAAGGGCCTTCTCGGCTGCTGCACCCAGACTCTGGAACTCCCTCCCACTGGAAGCCAGGTCTGCCCCATCTCTGATGTCTTTCCGGAAACAGGCAAAGACCTTTCTCTTCAGGCAAGCTTTCCCTGAATGAGGGACTACCTACTATGTGACTTTTAGATGGACTACCATGCATGATTGCATTGACTGATTTCATAAGAACACCAGCATTTTCCATGTTAGTTTCCTTCCCTCATAATGGAATTTTTTTTCTCTTTTAACTCTTCACATGCTCTCTTTAGCTTTAACGTTGCCTTTTAATGTTGTAAGATGCCTCTTCTAATTCCCTGTTCTTACCTTGAATATGTCTTAAATGTTCTGGGCTGTATATTGTCCCCTGCTATTGTAAGCTGCCTTGGGTCCTTTTCCAAGGAGAAAGAACATAAGAAGAGTCCTGCTGGATCAGGCCAAAGGCCCATCGAGTCCAGCTTCCTGTATCTCACAGCGGCCCCACCAGATGCGTTTGGGAGCGCATGAGACTAAGTATCTGTCTCCTGATACCACTCCCCTGCCTCTGGCCCTTGAAGTACCCTGGTTTTAAGCCTGGAGATGACACATCTCCCTCATGGTTTGTAACCTGGGATGGACATTTTTAATCAAGGAATCTGTCCAATCCCCTTTTGAAGGCACCCAGGCCAGATGCCATCACCATATCCTGTGGCAGGGAGTTCCACAGACTTAACAACACGCTGGGTTTTTGAAAAAAAAAATCTTTTGTCTATTCTCACTCTCCCAACCCTCAATTTGAATGAATGTCCCCTAGTTCTGGTACTTTGTGAGAGGGAGAAAGCGGGATAAAAAAATATTCAAAATAAATAAATATATGGGGGGCTTTTCTTTTAATATTTTTAATATTTTGAGACCATAGATAAATGAATCGGCAGATACTAATTCCATGGGGAAAGGGGTCCTGCTGTATTATCCTGTTTCTGACACAGGCTCCCTCGAGGCCTCCATGTCACCACTGACCAAGAGTTTTCCCCTCTTTGCTCTAAGCATCCAGAGGCCCGCATTTCCCCTCTGCCATTTCAAGGTCTTTGTTGTTGTTGTTGCTGCTGCTGCTGCTCTATCTCGGAGGGAGCGTGTAGTCAGGACAACTGCTCTCTGCCGCTCGCTGTGTTCTGCGGTAGAAGTTCCGTAAATGCCGCTTTATAGGCATTACGGAAGATAACATGAGAACATGAGAACCTAAGAAGAGAGCCCTGCTGGATCAGGCCAAAGGCCCATCTAGTCCAGCTTCCTGTATCTCACAGTGGCCCCACCAGATGCCTCTGGGAGCGCAGGAGACTAGAGCTCTGTCTCCTGATACCACTCCCCTGCCTCTGGCCCTTGAAGTACCCTGGTTTTAAGCCTGGAGATGATGACACATCTCCCTCATGGTTTGTAACCCGGGATGGACTTCTCCTCCAAGAATCTGTCCAATCCCGTTTTGAAGGCATCCAGGCTAGATGCCATCACCACCTCTTGTGGCAGGGAGTTCCTCAGACTAAGAACATGCTGGGTAAAAAAATACCCCACTTCCCTTTAACTTTCTGGGGTTGTTGAGTCGGATCTCTTATGGTAACCTCCCTCTTTTCCTCCAGGGTCCGGTGACCTTTGAGGAGGTGGCGGTGACCTTCACCCCGGAAGAATGGGCCCTGCTGGATCCGGACCAGAGGGCCCTCCACCGGGAAGTCATGGAGGAGACCTGGCGGACGGTATCTTCCGTGGGTAAGGCCTCCCTGCTTCCCAAGCTGAGGTTCATCTCTGTTTACAGCCTCAACGGTGTCAATGAGAGTCGTTAGGAGATCGTTTGTGTGGGACTGCTCTCCCAACGCACCCTTGTGGCCTTCGAGAAGCTGTCGTGGCCCAGTTCTCATCACACTGGAGCCCACCTCGGCCGTGCCGGGTTTTGGTGGGAGGAACAGTTCGCAGGGGTGCATTACTGATTACTCAAAATCCAAGTGTGTTGCTTATATACCACCCCACAGCACTTAAAGCACTCTCTAGACCAGTGGTGGTGGTGATTCTTCAGCCCTCCAGATGTTTTGGACCACAACTCCCAGAATTCCAAGCTTAGATTGCCAATGGCAAAGGACTGTGTATCACGAGGACGGACCTCTGAACAAAACATTTCCCACATTCAAGGAAAACATTTCCCACATTTGCTCTCACCGTTCAAAACTTATGACCCACCAGAGAGTCCACACAGGGGAGAAGCCGTATCAGTGCCAGGAATGTGGGAAATGTTTTGTTCAGAGGTCCGTCCTCGTGACACACAGTCCTGTGTCCTTGGCAATCTAGGCTTGGAATTCTGGGAGTTGTGGTCCATGACATCTGGAGTGGGACCACAACTCCCAGAATTCCAAGCCTAGATTGCCAAGGACAAAGGACTGTGGGAGTGGTGGTCCAAAACATCTGGAGGGCCGAAAGTTCACCACCACTGCTCGAAGCTGTTCACAAGTAATTGTGTGGGCGACACATCAACCCCCCTCCCTCCCCAAGCAAGCTGGGTTCTCATTTTACCGACCTTGGAAGGATGGAAGGCTGAGTGAACCTTGAGCCAGATTCCTGAAATTGAACTCCAAGCCACGAGCACAGATACAGCTGCAGTACAGTGGTACAACCACTGCACCGGGAGGCGCTAGTGACATGGTTTTTGGATTCCAGGATTCTCTCAAGAATTTTCCAGGAAGAATTTGGAAGGTTTTAGCCCAGTGTTCTTGGACTACGAGTTCTCCAAACCCTTCACGTCTACAGTGTTATCGTGTCAGTACTGTACTGTTATTTTATTGTATGAATTGTTTGAACTGTTAATTGTTGTCAACGGCCCAGAGTGACCTCGCTGCCAGAGGGGGCGGGGGTATAAAAATCCAATATTCAATCCAATATTTAATATTAAGTGTTCTTGGACTACAAATCCCAGAAGCCTTCGCCAGTAGCTCTGCTGGCTGGGATTTCTGGGAGTTGTAGTCCAAGAACATTTGGGGGACCCAAGGTTGGGAACCAGAGGCCCACGCCTCCTGATGCCTTCAGATATCGTATGTTCCATGCCTCCGCTAGGGCTACTCTCTGTTGGGTCCTGCTTCAGGTGGCCACAAAGCCGGTATCTCAAGGTTTGGGTGGGTGGGTGAGCCTGCCAATAATGATGCATTGTTTCGTGTCACTTTAATATTAATTTTATTTTATTTTTTATTTTATTGTGTTACGACTTTATGGTTTTTATCGTATGAATTGTTTGAATGGTTAATGGTTGTCAGCGGCCCAGAGTGACCTCGCTGCCAGATGGACGGTATAAAAAAAAATCCAATAAAATAAAATAAAATAAATAAAAATGGGTTGGCGCTCCCCAAAATCTGCCTGGAAGAAGTCAGAAACTGAAATATTTGAATGGCAAAAATGCTGGTGATGGGAGTCGACATCTGTGGCTCTGGGGTTGTCAGCCTCCCCTTGGAGGATTCTGGGAATGATGCATCTCTAGTTAGGAATTGGGTTTTGGTACCGGCCACTGATCTGTGATGGTTAAGAGGTTGTCCACGGGGACAACAAGGTGATTTAACAGGATAACCGCAAAGGAGAGGGCTTTGATATATGGTCCAGTGATTAAACCGCATTACTGCAACCAGGGGCCTTTTCACACGACCCCTAAGATCCGCTGGCCACTTAAATTCGGACCAGAGATCTTGGGGGTTTGTTGCTCTTCCTGTGTCCCCACCCCTCTGCACTTCCTTGCTCCTGTCTGCGTGAGGGGAGGGAGAAAGAAAGAGAGGAAAAAATGCAGGCTCACCTCCGAAGCCGCCCGGAGCCCCGTCGTCATCCTGATTCCTTCTCTTAAAGGGGCGGGAGGCAAAACAACAACACACAGAAACATGGAGAGCCCTTACATCCGGATCTGGGGTTTTTCACCCTCCGAGAGCAGGTACAAGAAAAGTGCGCTGGGACGCGCTTAGGTGGGCGTGGTCGCACTTAATTTTCTGCAAACTCCGGAGCTTGTGGGGAAACAATTTTAAGCTCCGGAGCTGGGAGCCATTTGCGGCGGAGTTTAGGGGTCGTGTACAAATACCCCAAGACTCTGCTCCTGACCTGAGATTGATCCTGACAGCCTTATGTAGCGGGCTCAAGATTAATTCAGTTTGATTGGGATTGTTTTGAAAAGAAAAATGATTTTAAGCAACATATTCCTCTTTATAGTCGCAATCCTTGCCAGGGATGAAAGTTGACCGTTCTCCCGTCTTTTCAAGGTCTTGTTGGATTTCTTTCAATAATTTCCCATCATTGTGTGTGTGTGTGTGTGTGTTGTGTCGTTACAGTCGTGACTGACTCTTTGTGGCCCCATGTCCATGGAGTTTTCTTGGCAGGAATACTGGAGTGGTTTGCCAGTTCCTTCTCCAGGCGCCTACAGCACCTGGTATTCCCTGGTGGTTGCCCCATCCAAGTCCTAACCAGGGCCCACCCTGCTTAGCTTCCGAAATCAAGTGAGATCAGATGTGCTTAGGGCATCTAGGCATTCCCAGGAATGAAAGTTGCCTGTTCTCCCGTCTTTCAAGGTGTTGTTTGATTTCTTTCAATAATTTCGCATAATTATCTTATTTAATTGTGGAGCATCTGGATGACAGGTAAATCCCTAGATATTTGATCTTTTTAACTCTTGGCAGATTTGCCTTCTCTGTTAGTAATTATTTTTGTTTTTCAGTCAGGTTCTTAACCATTAGTTTCGTTTTCTCTTGTTTCATGACCCTCTCTTTATTTTATAATTATTATTTTAAAAATTAAATATTTATGTGGGTTTTTTTTTAATTAATTCAGCCTTCCATCCTCTCGAAGTCAATACGTGGAGCACCCAGCTTGCTGTGGGTGGGTGTGGAGGATGCATAATTAAACTGAAAAGTCCCCTGAGGGGGGATTTTTAAAGTGCTATGGGATGGTCTATAAGCAGCACAATTTTTTTTTTTTGCTTTGCTTTAAGGACCAGCTGCGCAGGGATACCCCACATGGTGTTTGCTTCACATCATGAAAAAAATCTCATAACGAAAAGAGATTTCTGGGAATGGGGGGTGTATCATTTTAAGAATTTTTTCAATGGTATGCCCTGCTTTACGTTGTTTACATAAGCCATGGTGAAAAAAAAGTTTACCCAGGATGCATTGCGTGCGCGCGTGCGCGCACACACTCACACACACACTCACACACACACACACACACACACACACACACACACACACACACACACACACACACACACACACACACACACACACACAAACACACACACACACACACACACACACACACACACACACACACATAGTTTGTGGAGGGGTGGGAACTATTGGAGCGGTGTTTTTTTCATCGAGTTTTGGAGACATTCTGGACATTTTTTGCAGCGGTTTTTGGACTTTTAAGAACTTTTTGGGTGCATTTCCGAAGCGGTGGAAAGGTAGGGGGCTGATAGTCGTTTCCATGGCTTTTTTCTGTGCAGGAGGGGGGACGGGGGTGATCTAATTGTCACTTGTTTGCTTTTCCCCCTCTGCGTTCCATGTTGTGTGGGGGGGGGGGTCTGCTCTGCAAGGCTTTTTTTTTTTGACTTTTTTTTTTGCTGACCTCCAGAACGAATTACAGTGGTACCCTGATTTACAAGATTAATCCGTTCCCAGCCTACGCTTGTTAAGTTGGTTAGCTCGTAAGTCGGGGAGCGGTTTCCCATAGGAACGCATTGAAATTCAATTAATGCGTTCCGGAGCCTAAACACGCAGACACCCGTTATGTTGTGCAAAATTCTTTATAAAGTGCCCTTTAAACCCATGCAACACTGCACAGCAACATTACTTTTTCCGAGAACAAGCATTTCCAACGCCACATAAAAACAGGCTACAGAACAGTTCAGTGCAGTTCAAAGCCAGCCAGGCATACTGACATTTTCAAACCCCGACACAACACCGGTTTTGGACCTGATGCAGGTCAATTTTCAGTGCCGTTTTAAAGGCATCAAGGCACACTGGACATCAGCACCCTCTGCCGCCTTTTTCAAACCCCCACCCACACAACACAGGTTTTGGACCTGAAGCAGGTCCAAAAATTGCTCCAAAAATCTCCAGCTCGCTCTCAAAAACCACAATACACCTCCTCACGACTCACCTTGAACAACCCGCAGAGGTCGGGAAGCATGGCACAGGTATTTTAAAACCTCCCAAACGCAAAGCGCCATGGAAGAAAAAGCTTTCAAAAAAAAAAGAATTCGTTAAGTCGGGGAAACCCCATCTTTTGCTCGTAAGGCAGCGGGATTTAAAAACCAATGGAATCGTGCTCGTAAGTCGGGATTTTCATAAGTCGGGCGCGTCATAAGTCAGGGCACCACTGTAATCCATTTTCAATGGATTCCTGTGGGAAATCGCACTCCGCATAGCGGAAAATTCACAAAACGAAGCGTCCCATAGAACAACAGATTAATTTCGTTATGAGAAGTATCACTGTCGTTCTCTACAGCCTGCTTGTGAAGTGCTGAGGCTTTAAATCAGGGGTGTCCAAACTTTGTGCAAGGAGGGCCGGATTTGGTGAGGTGAAAATGTGTGTGTGGGAGGGGGGGCGACCATTCAGCCACATTTGGCCCCAGGGCCGGACTTTGGACAGGTCTCTATAACATGCAAGGAGGCGGGGAGGACGCTGTAGCAACGGATCCGGGGGTGGGTAGGCTGGGCAGGTGGCTTTGGGGGGGGCAGATGGAGGCAGGGAGGGCAGGCAAACCGTAAAACTGCAAGCTGACGTGTCCATCCGGTATGGGGAGGGGCCAGCTGGCAGGGATGCGTGCCAGGCTCAGAAGGTGGGGAGAAGAGGTTGCGGGCTGCTCGAAATTTGAAAACGGGCTGCATTTGGCCCCCGGGCCTGACTTTGGACATGCCTGCTTTAAATGGAGAGTGCTTTGCTCCCTTCAGTTCAATATCTTCTCAACTTGTCTTTTTCTGCAGTATATCCGTGGAGGAAAAAGTCTGCGTGTACCAAATGTGGGAAGTGTTTCGCAGACAAATTAGAGCTTGCCAGACACGAAAGGACCCACGTGAAAGAAGAAACACGGATCCAAGGAAGTCTCTACAAATGTCTTGTGTGTGGGGCATATTTTGCCACAAAAATAGCACGGAGGCTTCACCGGAGAGTCCACGTCGGGGAGAAACCCTCCCTAAACGAAGCATCTGGGAAACCGTTCAACCCCGAGTCGCACCTCGTGAGCCGGCCAAAAGTTCCCACCAGAAGGAAACCGTATAAATGCAAGGAATCCGAAAGGAACATTGGCGCCAGTTCAGAGCTTCTGCTCCACCAGTGTGTCTGTGTCGTAGACAAGACACACCAAGTGTGTGGGAAGTGTTTTTCTCACAACGCGTACCTTCTCTCCCCTCAGAAAGTGCCCTCGGAAGAAAATCTGTACGAGTGCCAGCCGTGTGGGAACTGTTTTGCTCACGACTCGCGGGGGGCGAAGCTTCAGGGAGTCCAGACAGAGAAGAAGTTCTATAAATGCCAGGACTGTGGGAAGCATTTCGCTCACCGTTCAAAACTCGTGACCCACCGGAGAGTCCACACAGGGGAGAAGCCGTATCCGTGCCAGGAATGCGGGAAATGTTTTGTTCAGAGGTCCGTCCTCATGACACACCAGAGAGTCCACACGGGGGAGAAGCCGTACAAATGCCACGAGTGCAAGAAGAGTTACGCTTATAGTGCCGGCCTTTCGAAGCACCAGAAGACCCACACGGGAGAGAAACCGTCGAGATGCCAAGAATGTGGCAAATATTTTCCCCAGGAGGCACACCTTCTGAGACACCAGAGAGTCCACGCCGGAGAGAAACCTTACCAATGCCAGGAGTGTGGGAAATGTTATATTCAGAGCTCGGGCCTTTTAAAACATCAGAGGATTCACACCGGGGAGAAACCCTACCAATGCCAAGAATGTGGGAAATCTTTTGCCCAGAAGGCCCATCTTCAGAGCCACCAGTCCGTCCACACCGGAGAGAAACCCTACCAGTGCCACGAGTGTAGGAAATGCTTTGCTCAGAGTTCGCACCTTCTGCGGCACCAGAGAGTCCACGCGGGAGACAAACCTTACAAATGCCACGAATGTGGGAAGTGTTTTCTTCACCGGTCAGACCTTCTGCTCCACCTGAGAATCCATACAGGAGAAAAACCCTACAAATGCCAGGAGTGCGGGAAATGTTTCGCTCAGAAATCACACCTCCTGAGCCACCAGAGAATACACACGGGGGAGAAACCCTACAAATGCCAGGACTGTGGGAAACGTTTTGCTCAGAATTCACACCTTCTGAGGCACCAGAGAGCCCACATGGGAGAGACGCCAGACAAACATGAGGAGTTTGGGAAATGTTTTGCTCAGGAGGACTCCAATGTTTCGCTTCGTCCTCATCCCAGTGTCCCTAATGCGAAGAAACTTTATAAATGTGAGGAGGCTGGGAAGCGTCCTGACCGTTCGTACTTCAGAAATCGTCAGAGAATTCACGCAGGAGAGAAATTGTACAAATGCAACGAGTGTGGGGAAAGTTATACTCGCAAGTCAAGGTTTTTGGAGCATTACAAAAGTCACCCATGAGGGGAGACGTATTAGGAATGCGCGCCTTATGAGAGAGTGCTCAAGCAGAACAGTTGGCAGCAGGGCGAAGATGCCCAGTTTGGACTGCAGCTGCTGCCTAAACTAAAGTCTAGTCCTGTTAAACTCAGGGCAGACGTGCTTGAGTCTATGTAGCATTCTTTTTCAGTTCTATTCTAATTTTTAAGAACTCTAATTCAGTTTTATTCTTAATTTTTACGAACGTGTGGTCAGTACCATAATCTGCTCCTGATCTTGTTTTAGCAAAGAGAATAAAGCTACTCCGCCTATTTTATTTTTGTCTTGGCCATCTTATGACATCTGTGTGTATAGTCTTCTGTCTGCTTGCCTGAAGCATGCCTTTGCAATAAGCAGCTTGCTTGCTTTACAGAATTCTGTGAATCATTCTCTTGCTTCATTTATGTTCCCCAGATCACAATTTTTGGTGCTACTTTGCTTTTCTATTTTTGCATTCCAGTCAACATTTTCCAAGAACTGATTTATATTCTTTGGTCAGGCATTGTGTTTATAACCCAAAACTGTGTTTGTAGAATCACTCTGTTTTTACCCCAATTTTATCATTTCCAAAGTAAAACACTTTGTCTGATTGAAAATGTCCCAATCTAGTCCAATTTAGTGGGCTTTCACTAAGTACTGCAGTCTTTAAATTTTCCCTTCCTTTCTTTATGTATTTATATTGGTTCAAACCTTCTCTTTTTCCATTTCCCAACTGTGTAAGACATGCGGTGCCAGAATTTCCTTCCAGCTCTGTGCACATCAGCTGCTAGATATCCTTTTGGCTTTATTTGTATAATCAATGATACCACTGGTTGTAGTCCTTTGACTTTTTGAAGCAGCTGATTGAGTGCCTTCTGATATAGGAGTCTCATCTTCCAGCACTATCTGTTGTTTTGTTTTGGCTTGTCTCATCCATCATAGGGTTGTCAAGGTAAGAAATATTTGGCAGTCTTTACCCTTGCTTTCTTTTGCACAGTGCTAACAAGAGTTAGCTTAAGTGTCAATGCAGTTGCCTGTCAAAGAGTGTCCATCAGTGTTATCTTCTACTACAGGTACTGTCTGCTAGTTGACCTCCACGAGATTCTCCGCCCCGATCATCATGAGGAGTTCATTTTCTTCTGCTGATATGACCATTATGGTTGTAGAAGGGGGTGGTTTTTGTTTGGTGCTTCAGCTTTGACAGTTTCACCTTGGATGACATTGCTCATAGTCCAAGCTCATAATGGAGCCTAGCTTTCTGACAGCAATGCTTTCAGCTTATTTGACACACTCAAAGAACACAGGTGAGCCTTTAAAACTAGAAGGCATACTTATGATTGTTAATGAAAGGAGGATCATTACGGACATTTGGGCATAGGAAAGTTTTTTCTGAGTGTTCCCCAAACGTCTGACCAGGGTGTTCTCGTCATTTGCCCTGGAACAAAAGAAAGGGGAAGAAGAAAGACAGGAGTGGGAAAGACGACTATTGCAGAATTTTGAATTTTTGGTTAAAATTCCTTTACCTGTGCAACAGGAGTGAATAGCTTCAAGTTCCTCCGAGTAGTCCACCCCTTTTCTCATTAACTGGCACTTGCAGTCTCAACAGCTGAGATCTCAGTAATAGAAATACTTTTCAAAAAGGTTTCGTTTACTTACAGATCGACACGGTGAACAGACCGAACTGACAGACACGACTCCTTTCAGCAACAGACCTCAAGAGACTCAGGAAAGAGAAACGAAACACAGAGTGGAGACGTGTGCCTCTCTTTGAATTCAGGGGCAAGAGGGAGCGATTGATTGTTAGTGGATAGACTGACAGTCAGCCTAACCCGACTAAGTTCCTCCCAGCCAAACCTCCTCAAAGCAACAAGTGAGGTTTGCTCAATCATGAAGTTGGGAGGAGGCCTATAAGGCCGTCCAGTCCAAACCTCTGCGCAAAGGCACGAATACACATCCAAGGAGATCTACCAGGCGGTTGTCTACATTTCTCTTCAAGGCCTCCAGTGTTGGAGCACTCACCCCCTCTTGAGATAATTGATTCCATTGTCACACTGCTCTAACAGTTAGGACGTTTTTCCTGCTATTCAGCCGAAATCTGGCTTCCTGTAACTGGAGCCTATGTTTGCATAATACCCTTTGTTCTGGGTTGATTGAGAACACATCCTGCCCCTTCTCTGCCTTTCAAAGTACCCAGTACTCCCCTGTTTATTGCGGGAGTTTGATCCACCCGCCATAAAGGAAAATCCACGAAATGCAGATGCCTCAGCAAACTAACCTTGGACTGCTCCAGCCGGTTGCGTTTCCAAAGAGAGGTTTTCAACCCCCTCCTGACACCTCAGTAAACCTTGCTGCCAGGAGCTCAAGGCCTGTCTGCTGAGGTGTCAGGAGGGGGTTAAAAAACATCTCTTTGGAAACAGCAGCCGAACAGCCCAAGGTCAGTTTGATGAGGTGTTTGGGGTTGGTTAAAAATCTCTCTTTGTAAGCATAGCCGGTAGGAGCAGCCCCAGCTCTGTTTGCTGAGGTGCCAGGAGGGAGTTAAAGACCTCTCTTAGGAAACCTGCTTCTGTCAAGAAAAAAACCCGCCAACTGTGTAGTGTGTGTGTGTGGGGGGACTACTGTATTTGAAAAATGCTGTCTGCTCAGTCTCCTTTTTTTCTAGCCTAAACATGCCCAATTATTTCTGTCTCCTTAGTCTCCTTTTTTCTAGCCTAAACATGTCCAAGTATTGCTCTTTGAGCTTGATTTCCGGCCCTTAAACAACCTTGTCGCCCTCCTCTGAGCTTGTTCCGGTTTGTCAACCTCTTTCTTGAAGCATGTTGTCGAGAACTGGACACAGTACTCAAGTGGAGGCCTTATTAGTGTCACATGGAGGGGGACGAGCACCTCACGGGATTTGGAAATTTATACTTCTGTTAATGCAGCCTAAAATAGCATTTGCCTTTTTTGTGGCCGCATCACACTCTTGGCTCATATTCCGCTTATGTAGGGATTCATCTCTATTGTATTAGTATAGCTTTATATAGCTGGGGACTCTGACATCACACTAAGGACAATGTATCATGGGTAACAAGCTGACCAATGAGAGCTTGATAAAAGCCTCTAGAGAACATGGTGCTGAAAGGCGGGGGAGTTGCAGATAAAAGGAATGTTAGGTATGCTGACCACTCTAGTGAGCATGCTCAGAACTACAATCTGTTTGTTGATTGGATGACGGGTGTGCTGACGTAGCTGGGAGGTGTGTTGTGAATAAAGAGCCGAGCAGGAGGAGGAGGGAGAGCTCTTCCACCATCAAGCTGTTAACATCTAGACGCTGTCTGCGCTCGCTGTGTTTGTTCCCGTTTGCCTTCAATAAAGAGCACCAAGATCTCTGTGTGTAAAGAGGTCTTGTCATTCCTTTGCTATCAATCTCTCAGCTGGTCTGGGAGGTTGCTCATGCCTAACCACATCCCAGCAAGGAATCCCATCATCATCATTTTGATCTCCACACGCTGATGATCTGCAAAAATTCCAAAATCTTCCTTGCTCGTAGTATTTATTACTGGGGCCGATGTCCCCCATCTTGTAACTGTGCATTTGGTTTCTTCTTTCTAGGTGCAGCACTTGGCAATTATCCCTGTTAAATTTCACTCTGTCGGTTGCAGTTGGGTGTGCCCAACCCATCAAGATCATTTTGAATCTGTTTCTGTCTTCCAAGGAATTAGCTCTTCCACCCAATGTTGTGTCATCTGCAAATTTGGTTAGCATTCTCGGCACCCTGCAGTCCAGGTCATAAATAAATATGTTGAAGAGCACTGGACCCAGGAGAGAGCCTTGCGGTATCCTACTTGTTAATTTCTTTCACTTACAGAAGGAGCCATTAGTCATCACTCTCTGAGTACAGTTCTGTAGCCAATTGTGTAATCCACCTTACACTTGATTTATCTAGCCCGCACCAAGTTAGTTTGTTAATCAGGATATCATGGGGAACCTTGTCAAAAGCTTTGCTGAAGTTGAGATATATTACATCTGTAGCATACCCTCTGTCTACCAGGGAGGTTACTTGATTAAAACATGAGATCAGGTTAGTTTGGCAGATTTGTTCTTGACAAAGCCGTGTTGGCTTCTACTTATTGTTGCGTTGTTTTCTAGGTGCTTGCATAAGTGACTGCTTAATAATCTGTTCCAGGACTTTTCCTGAGATTGATGTCAGGTTGACTGACCTGTAGATCCCAGGTTTCATTTTTTTTTTGAAATTGAAGAGAGGGACAACATTTGCAATCATCTGGCACTTCACTTGTTTCCCATGATTTCAAGAAAATAATGGGCAGTAGTTCTGAGAGTTCGTCCACCGATTGGTTCACTACTCTTGGATGCATCAGTATTACTCAGATCTCTGAACTCATTCACAGTAATATGGTATTTATGGACTCTCTTGATCAGTCTCCAGCTTCAAACCTGTACCCTCTGCTTGCACGATATTTGCCTGAAGGGTTGTAGTCTCCCCTTTGGGAAAAGAATGAGCTAAAATAGGAATTCAGCACTTCTGCCTTTGCTTTGTCACAGGTTACCATTTTTCCATCTCAACTGAGGAGCTGAACAGCTGTTGTTGTTTGTCTATTGTCTGAAGGCTGCTTTTTTGTTGCTTTTAGTATCTCTGGCTAACCCCGGCTCATTCTCTGCCTTTACCCTCCTCATGCCAACCCTGTCATTCCTAGCTCTTTCTCCTTCGGGAGGAGATGCATCACTTATAAGGTCCCAGCTGGTGTGTTACAATGAAGAGAGATCTGGAAGTTGAGTCATGACAACTGGACTTCTTTTCTTGTGAGATCGAAACGTTCCGATCTCAGAAGAAAAAGAATCCAGTTGCCATGACTCAACTTTCAGCTAACCTTGCTTGGAGGACTAAGAATCTTCACAGAGAAGTAAGAGAAATCTTCCTGAAGAAGGGAAACCTAGGTTGATGGACTCCCTCCAAATTCATATCAGCGGGTTTCTTTGTTTGAAGACCCAGGCATCTTGAACCTTGAGTTTGTGGCTGCGTTTCTGTCTTGCCTAGTTTGCTCTGTCGGAAATTCATTTAGTCAAGTGCTTTCTGCTACCTCTTGGTTTCTGGTCACCCTAGAAATATATGACCCATAATTCTAGGAGACTTTAGGATGAAGCAGTCCTCCTCCCCCCCCGCCCGAAAAAAGAGAGCCACTATTGTCAGCTGTTTGGATGAGCAGCGAAATGCTTCAATCTCTCAAGAAAAAGAAGTCCAGTTGCCATGACTCATCTTCCAGATATTATACTATGCTGCCTCAGAAGAAGTATTGGGTCCTGGTCAAGGGATAGAATGGCATCCCATTGCTTCACTTTTATGAAACTTCTCACCTGGAAACTCCTTCTTTGGAGGTTGTTAAGCAGAGGCTGGATGGCCACCTGTCGGAAATACTGGGTTGGACTGGATGGCCCTTGAGGTCTCTCTTCCAACTCTATGATTCTATGAATACTGGACACTCGTTCTGGACACTGCCGTTGAAGAAGGGGACTGAAAAATGGTGGAATGTGTCTAGAGAAGCAGCACAAGGATGAAAGGTCTGGAAAGCCACTCCTTAATGAAGAAAAATTGAGATAACTGAGCTTTCTGAATTGTACAATCTGATTATTAACCACCTAGAGTTCCTGTGGGAAAATGAGTGTGGTAATAAAATGTAAAAATAAATAAATAAATAAATAAATAAATAAATAAATAAATAAATAAATA
>JAHTLZ010000253.1:0-12337 GCA_023846285.1 Phrynocephalus versicolor | reverse complement strand
ATAAATAAATAAATAAATAAATAAATAAATAAATAAATAAATAAATAGTTCCTATGGGAAAATGAGTGTGGTAATAAAATCTAAGAATAAATAAATAAATAAAATTATTGAACAACAGAGACTATTGTAACTCGAAAGAACATTTTTCCCCTCTCCCAGGACCAGAGAGGATGGGGGACAGTCGTAGTTCCAATTCCTGTCTAAATAAAGCATTTTGAGATTAAGAGCATATTTTTAAAAATGTAATCCTGGAAATGTGAAGTGTAATTTTATTGTGGAAGTTTGAACAGCCACAAACTGCTTGATGCTTCAAACCAAACAGATGTAACCCCGAAAAGGGAGAAAAACATTTGTACCTCTAGTTTTGCTGATAGCTGTAAGAATGTTTAGAGGTCCTGTTTTTTTTACTTCTTGAAAAGTTACATGTTTTGAATAATGTCTGGATTTTTGTACATAGAAGGAATCTGGAGGAATAAAGCTTATAGAACCAGTCAAGAAAATGTTGCCTGCTCTCATTTTTTCTCTGTTTACTTCACCGTGACTGAAAAACAGGGATTTATTCTCATCCACTGAAGAGAGGGGGTACAAAATCAGAAGCCACATTTCTGGTGAATCAGGCAGCCAACTAAGGTCAGGATGGTCAAAGCTATGGTTTTTCCAGTAGTGATGTATGGAAGTGAGAGCTGGACTATAAAGAAGGCTGATCACCGCAGAATAGATGTGGTGCTGGAGGAGAGTCTTGAGAGTCCCCTGGACTGCAAGGAGATCAAACCTATCCATCCTGAAAGAAATCAACCCCGAATGTTCCCTGGAAGGACAGATTTGAAGCTGAGGCTCCAGTACTTTGGCCACCTCATGAGGAGAGAGGACTCCTTGGGAAAGTCCCTGATGTTGGGAAAGATGGAAGGCAAAAGGAAAAGAGGACGGCAGAGAATGAGATGGTTGGACAGTGTCATTGATGCAACCAATATGGATTTGACCAAACTCCGAGAGGCAGTGGAAGATAGGAAAGCCTGGCGAGCTCTGGTCCATGGGGTCACGAAGAGTCGGACACAATTGAACGACTGAACAACAACAGGCAGGAGCAAGTGAACTCCCAACCTCTTTGGGCTCCCAAAGCCAGAGACCTAACCCACTGAGCTCATCCTGAGAAAGCAGGTCTTGGAAAAACCCTCTCTGCCACCCTGGAACACAGTCGGCATCCAACACTTCTCCACATGCTTGGCTGCTAAAATCGGGGACGTGAGTTATGGGAACAAACAAGCAAAAATAAAAATAAAATAATAAAAGGCTTATTGGGGTAACTAGAACCGTAGGACCTTTGGGGGGAATTCCCCCCTTCCCTTCCCTCCTCCCGGCTTCCATGTCCCGTTAGAGACCGGGGGATTTGGGGGCTTAACTTCCACCTCCCCTTCCAGGATTTATTGGAGTGTGTTGACAACCCCCCCAAAAAAAAATCCTGGAAAGGAGACGGAACCGAGTCCGCGTTTCCCTCCAGACGATGAAAAAGGAGGGACAGGAAGGGACTCTTTTGGAAAACGGAGAAGACGCTAACCAGTTCTTCCGGTTCGGGCCCCCGCCTCCCCTCTAGGAATGGCAACTCAGCGATCTTAACTCTTTGTTGCCCACAGCTCTCCTCGGGCTGTCCCAAAAGAGGGAGAATTCGGATAAAAATCGATCTTTTTTAATCCGACATCGGGGAAATTTACTTGTTACACAGCTCCCGATACAAGGAACAATCAAGAAGGGCAGGTGTACAAAAAGTGCAAAGTGAGAAAGAAAAAAAAATAGATAAGAGATTGGATAAAATAAAATAAAAATCCAATATACAAATAAATATACAGTAACAGTACACTATGAAATTTGAACACAAAAAATTAAATGGGGGGAGGGGAAGCAAAAAAACTACAAGAGAACATTGCATGTTTTCTTGGCTTCTTGGGCTCTGGGATGCGTCTCTCTCTCTCCCCCCCCCTGCTTTTGTGGGGAATTCTCTAGTCTATGTGACCCCCCTCACCAGAGGATTTCCACTGGGCCTTCTATACCCTTGAGAAAGGAGGGCAGCTCCCTGCCCCAAGGAGTCTACAGTGGTGGTGAACCTTCAGCACTCCAGATGTTTTGGACCACGACTCCCACCGTCCTTTCTCATTGGCAACCTAGGCTTGGAATTCTGGGAGTTGTGGTCCAAAACACACAGACTTGGCCCTCTAGGGACCAGCCCCCCCTAGCAAAGGGGCTTAGCACCTGGTAGGGGGGAGAGAGAAAGTGTGTGTGTGTGTGTGTGTGTGTGTGTGTGTGTGTGTGTGTGTTAGGAGAGGTGTTTCCCTGCCTGCCACCCACCCAGAAGCCAACCCTACTGGAAGGTGTAGTCTCAGGGAAGCTATGGCCTCAGGCAGCGCACAATAGGAGACGGCAGCACAAGTGATGAAGTCAGGAGAATTCTTCCCCAAGGACAGATGTGACTGAAGTGAAACTCTCCAGACGTGGTTGGATGGCATCTTCCATCCCTTCTAGCAGGCACTAATGGTGCTACAAAAACCAGTACTGGCCTGTGGCCTGTTAGGAAGTGGGGCCCACAGTGCCACATTAGTAAGGGCACAGAGGAGTCTCACTGTTCCCTGTGTAGCGTCCTCAGTGGCCTGCAAGGTTCCCGCTAAAAAGCATGCTTCTTCCACACACACACACACACGCACGTCCATCACAATGGTTTCTGTTTTGCTCATGGAAGCATTATTTAAAATAATGATCCCCAAGCAACATGGAAATCGCAGGGGAGCTTCCTCAAGCTCTTCCCTATTAACCCCGCAAATTTGGAGAGGACTGGAGTTCAAGGGGCCGAGTTATTCAACAGCAAAGAGGGTCTCTCCCCAGCAGTAATTGGAAAAGAGCTGCGGAGGTGTGCTAACCAAGGGAAAGAAACCTCAGTAGTAATTTTGCAATTAGCTGGGGGGACCCTCTTTGGATTTGAATGACTCGGCCCCCTAAACCCCAAACCTCTCCAAATTAGGAGGGCTTAAAAGGAAGAGCCCAAGGAAGCTAATCAAAAAATTGGGTGCCTCTAGGACCCCAGGGAGCCCTATAGGGTTACAAATCATTTTTTTCCATTTCTGAAATTCTTTTAAAATTTTGTTAGTAACAAAACAAAGACAAAAACGAAACAAAATGCTATATTTCCATTTCGTGCCCATCTCTACCCAGTATCCCTCATCACTAGCTGGTTGGGCCGGGATTTCTGGAAGCTGCAGTCCAAGAATATCTGGGGACCCAAATTTGCGAAGCGGGTGCTCTAGATTAAAGCCAACAGATCCTCTAATGCAGGCATGTCCAAACTTCGGCCCTCCTGATGTTTTGGACCACAACACGCAGAATTCTAAGCTTATAGATTGCCAATGGCAAAGGACTGTGGGAGTTGCTGTCCAAAACATCTAGAGGGTCGAAGTTTGGACATGCCTGCTCTAATGAAAATAGATTAAAAACCATTAAAAATCCCAATTCTCCTGTAGAGGTGTAGCTTTTGCCCAGGGACTGACAGGGTGGACTTGATTTAAATCACTTTGATTTAAATCATGATTTAAATCACTAGTCACTAAGGCTCCATTTAAATCATGATTTTCTACATAAAGACTCATTTTTGCTGGAGTTGTTTTAATCTTAATATTTACAACCAAATGAAGGTTTCATTTTTAGAATAATAACGTTTCAAATTAGTTTTACAGTTATATCAGAAAATTACTGATTTGGTGGTTATAAGCCATTAGAAAGACTTAGAAAATTATGAAGTCATTGCAAGGTGAACCATCTCCAGTTTAATAGGTTAATCATTCATATTTGGACAACTGTTCTGTTGCACTTTATTGGAAGGAGGAAAATAATCATTACCTTAATAACAATTTAAATAGTTTTATTTAACCAAAACAATAACATTATATAGCATTATGTACACTTGTATTTGTTTAAGCACCTATGTTTGTTAACTGATGTGGTTAAAATATCCTTAAAAAAACTTAGACTGACAGTCTAGATATTCCTCTTTTACGGCCTGCTGCCATTACAGGTTTTCCTCCTCGAAGGGAGAGAGTGAGAATATGATAACCCTCAGGCTGCTATACACATAAAGATCTCAAGATGCAGAGTACTGTGCTCAAAGTGTTTCACTTTCATTTTACTGCTTGCCCCTCCCTCCTCAGACTTGGCTCCTGGTGCAGACCTATTCCATTCCAAACAACCTTCTATTCATTGAACTTCTTGAAACGTAGCACTTAAGAGGTAAGGGGGTTGATTCTGTGTACATCGATCTGCAGAGGAACAATGGGATTAAGGTCTTTTCCTCAATTCTGATGTTTATTTTATAGCATTTTTTGCTATGAAGGAGGCATGTTATTGTTGCTAACCCAAATGCACAGTACAGTGGTACCTTGTATAAAGGAAATAATTTGTTCCCAATGAAATTATGTTAAGCAAATTTTCCTTTACACAAATTTCCCATAGGAATGCATTGAAAACTGAGCGATCCCATTTTTATGTTGTACAGATTCGCCCCATAGGGGATTATGTTAAGCAAATGTCCCCTATCTCCGGAAATTTTTATGTTGTACAATTTTTTTGTTATACAAACCGTTTGTTATACAAGGGTCCACTGTACTGGAAATAGCAAAACCAAGCATCTTTGAGAACATCTTCTAGATAGAAAAATTGCCCCAAATAATCAGAAACCTCTAGGAGATTATGACATTGTGAATGGATCATTACAGCCTTATACTACACAGGTACTTAAAAACTAATTTCATGATGAATAGCCTTTGGACTATAGTGTACCTTAACTAGAACACAATTTTTAGAGAGGTTTTTTTTCCTCAAAAAGCATTTAAATTAAAAAAAAAGATTTAAATAAAAAAATCTAAATTTAAAAAATGTTTTTTTGATTATTATTATTTAAACCATGGATGTTTTATCCACCATGGGTACTGAGCAGCAAGGAAACTATTTCCAATATTCATTCCTAACTTCTATCAGCCCTTCTTTGGCTTGTGCCATCAGTTGCTTGAGTGAAATAGTTTTCCGGTCACTCAGGCGTTGACTGTGTGGGTCTTTTGTGCTGCTCTGGTTCCATCTCCCATTTAGGACCTTCAGAGGCTTCAAACGGCATGTAGACAGCACAGAATCATAGAAGGACTGAGTTGGAAGGAGCTGTTGGAATAAGGTCATGGGATTTTCCAACAACCTGCTCAAGGCAGGAACGGAAAGAGAAGCAGGTCCAACAGACGAGGGTCCAATTTTCTACATCGTCTACACCAGTGGTTCTCAACCGGTGGGTCCCCCAGATGTTCCTGGACTGCAACTCCCAGAAGTCTTCCTCCCTAGCTGAGCTGGCCAGGATTTCTGGGAGTGGCAGTCCAGGAACATCTGGGGACCCACCGGTTGAGAACCACTGGTCTACACCTTAAATACGAGTGTCTCCTCTCACAGGTGGACTCTCTGGTGGTTCACCAGTTCTGAACCCGAAGTATTTGGGTTGTATCTCTTGAAGGACTTCAGAGGAAAACATTTCCCACGTCTCTGGCACTTTCCCCCAGCATCTGTCCTGTGCAGAGATCTTAATGCAGGGGTGCCCAAACTTTTTGTAAGGAGGGCCAGATTTGGTGGCTGAGAATGTGTCAGGGGCTGGTTGCTCCCCCGACCCTGCCACCCCACTGCAAGCCCCACCCACTGACCCATAAGCCCCACCCACTGACCCCTTGCAACCCCACCCGCAGGAAGGAAGGCGGGAACCAAGGGAGGGAGGGAGGGAGGTGGAAACCAAGAGAGAAAGGAAGGATGGTGGGGACCAAGGGAGGGAGGGAGGAAGGAAGGTGGGGACCGAGAGAGGGAGGAAGGATGGTGGGGAACAAGGGAGGGCCACTCAGAATGGCCTGACAGGCCGGATTTGGCCCCCTGGCCGGACTTTGGGCAGGGCTGTCTTAATGGGTCCAAAAAAATTGCCTTCCAAACAAAACACAGTCTGTGCTAATGACATTTGTACGGTTTCGGACCTATGCTGGCCTGCAAGAGGTTGAGAAGCAACTGATTTGGGAACCAAACACCTTCTACACTTCTGTTTTCTCTTCATTTTCTCCTCTGCTGTGGACTCTCTGATGGACAAGAAGGTACGACTTCCAAGCAAAACCTCTCCCACACTGCGTGCATTTGTGCGGCTTGTCCCCCGGGTGGACCGTTTGATGCGTCACAAGGTGCGCATGCTGGGCAAAAGATTTCCCACACTCCTGGCATCGGTAAGGTTTCTCTCCTGTGTGGACTCTCTGGTGGATCTGCAGGTTCGAATTCTGGGCAAAACATTTCCCACACGCCAGGCATTTGTACGGCTTCTCTCCCGTGTGGATTCTCTGATGCTTCACGAGGGTAGAGTTGACTGCAAAACATTTCCCACATTCCTGGCACTTGTGTAGCTTCCCTTCGGTATGGACTCGCTGGTGGTTGACAAGCTGTAGGCTGTGAGCAAAGCACCTCCGACACTCCTGGCATTTGTAGGGTTTCTCTCCCGTGTGGACTCGCTGGTGCTTCATCAGGTTTGCGTTCTGGGCAAAAGACTTCCCACACTCGTGGCACCTGTACGGTTTCTCTCCTGTGTGGACTCGGTGATGGTTCAGGAGCTGCGAGCTGTGAGCGAAACCTTTTCCGCACTCCTGGCACTTGTAGGGTTTCTCGCCCGTGTGGACTCGCTGGTGCTTCACGAGGTTTGAGTTCTGAGCGAAACATTTCCCACATTCCTGGCATTGGAAAAGCGTCCCGCTGGAGTGGATGGTCTGATGGTTCACCAGCTGCGAACTATGAACAAAACATTGGTCGCACTCTTGGCATTTGTAGGGTTTCTCGTCCGCGTGGATTCTCCGATGCTTCATGAGGCTGGCGTTCTGAGCAAAATGCTTCCCGCACTCCTGGCACTGATACGGCTTCTCGCCTTTGTGGACCCTCTTGTGGATCACCAGGTTGGAGTTCTGAGAAAAACATTTCCCACACTCCTGGCATTTGTAGGGTTTCTCTCCGGTGTGGACTCTCTGGTGGATGAGAAGGTTGGCGTTCTGAGAAAAACACTTCCCACACTCCTGGCATTTGTAGGGTTTCTCCTTCGTGTGGACCGTCTGGTGCTTCACCAGGTTGGAGTTCCAAGCAAAGCCTTTCCCGCACTCCTGGCATTTGTAGGGCTTCTCGCCGGTGTGGACAAACTGGTGAGTCAAAAGGTCTGACTTCCAAGTAAAACATTTCCCACACTCCTGGCATCTGTGCGGTTTCTTTCTCGGACGGTCTTTAGGGTGGCCCATAAGGTGCTACATGCAATTAAAATATTTTCCCCAGATGCTTCACATTGGATGCCTTTCTTTGAAGATGTACATCACATACAGCACACTTGTAGGACTCTCTATCTATGGGTTTTATGGACATCTGAGCATAAAACTCCTTTTTGGTTCTTGCACCTTTGGCTATGTCCCTCCAGTCGCCTGCTGGGGAAAAGGACAAACCGAGAGAAGAATAAGTTCAAAGGCTGAGGGTGGATGGAAAGCCAGAGACTAGAAAGGGACCTATTTTGCCTGTGGCCTATACGATGACCAAGCTGGTGGCATAGTTAGGTATCTGGCTGCGGAGCCCGATCGAGGCTGGGAGTTCAGTTCCCGACTGTGCCTCCTGAGGGAAGAGCCAGCCTGTGTGGCTTTGGGCCAGCTGTAGAGTCCCAGAGCAATCACACTCCACCCACATCATCTGGCACTGGAGGATAAAGAAAATAGAGGGAGAGAGAGAGAGAGAGATACCACAACAACCCTTGGCACTGGAGGAGATACAACACACACAAAACAACACAACTCTTGGCAGTAGAAGAGATAGAAAACACACACACACACACACACACACACACCACAATCCTTGGCACTGGAGGAGATACACACGAACAACAGGACAAAAGGCCAATTAAAGAGCTAATGGATTCCAATTCCTCCCCCCACCGCTGCCCCCCATTACCTAATTAGGGGAGGGCTCTAATTAGGGTCCATCATAACCCTCCCTGACTCCCACCCACCCCTAGGAAACCCCCCTTCCCTCCTCCCCCAGCCCTGGCTGGCAGAGGCCCACCCTCTCTCTCTCTCTCTCTCTCTCTCTCTCTCACACACACACACACACACACACACAGGGGCAAAACAAAAAGGGAGGGTAACTGCCTCCCCTCCCCCACCCCATCCCACCCCACCCCACCCGCCCAGCGACCCCAAAGGCACCGGAGACGAGGAGGCAGACCTTGCTTGGAGGAACCCCCAGCTTCGCTTCACTCCCGGAGGGAAGGGATACGAAAGCCCACCACCGGAAGGGACGCTTTTAGCAGGCGGAGTGTTTTAGGGGCAAGGCCACGCCCCCTCTCCCCCCTCCATCTCCCCAACTCCCTTCCTCTCTAGGAATCCCACGTCTTTACTGTTAACCCTTCCTTGCCGGGAAATTAGTCCCTGGCTCTCCCAGAAACGCCCTCATCCCTTTTCATTACAGACATGTCCAAACTTCGGCCCTCCGGATGTTTTTGGACCACAACTCCCACAGTCCTTTGTCATTGGCCATCTTAGCTTGGAATTCTGGGAGTTGTGGTCCAAAACATCAGGAGGGCCGAAGTTTGGACATGCCAGGCTTACAACCTACCTAATTCTTGCTTCTCTGGCGCTGGGATCTGGTTTTCTCTCCAGAGTTTTGAGGGAAAGGACCCCTCCTCAAAACATCCGCTAAAGAAGGCACTCAGCAGCACAGTGGCACCTTGTATAAAGGAATTAATTCATTCCAAATGAAATTATGTTAAGCAGTTTCCTTTATACAAATTCCCATAGGAATGCATTGAAAACAGAGTAATCCCATTTTTATGTTGTACAGATTTTCCCCATAGCTGATTATGTTAAGTAAATTTCCCCTATCTCCAGAATTTTTTATGTTGTACGGATTTTATGTTATACAAACTGTTTGTTATACAAGGGTCCACTGTACCTTGAAAGATCTGGTTGGGGTGTATCGTAGGTTATGCCCAGTCAGTGGGCCTGACCAGGAGTGCTGCATTGAGATGATTGATAGCAGAACAGTCCAGGTTCACACTCCTAGAGTCTGTCGCAGCGGGGAGTACAAAGAGGTGCAGCATTTTATGTCAACATTACTCAGAAAAAAGCTGTTTGAAGCTGTTGCAAAACCTCTGGTGGAAGACCTTATCAATGGAAAAAATGGTCTCCTGTTTAAATATGGTGTTACAGGGAGTGGGAAAACCCACACCATGACAGGGTCCCCTGGTGATGGTGGTCTACTTCCCCGTTGTTTAGAGATGATTTTCAACAGCATAAGGACATAGGTCCTTTTCAAGCCAAACAAAATGTTTTTAAGCTTGATGATAAAAATGGAGTTGAAAAGCAGTGTGAGGTTGATGCTTTACTTGAACGTCAGAAGAGAGAGGCATTTGCATACCCGAAAACCCCATCCAGCAGCAAACGTCAAACTGACCCAGACAATTTGATTGTCTTCCAGATTAATCATATCAGTCCAGGTTCACACTCCTAGAGTCTGTCGCAGCGGGGAGTACAAAGAGGTGCAGCATTAATTTAAAGAAGTATTTTATGATATGATTAATCTGGAAGACAACTGCAAGGTGGATAAGACTGAAGAAGACAATGTCTACAGTGTGCTTGTTTCATATGTTGAAATTTATATCAACTAGATCTATGATTTATTAGATGAAACACCCTTTGATTCTGCCAAACAAAAGCTTCCCCAGTCTAAAATTCTCCGCAAGGACCAGCATCACAACATGTATGTTGCAGGATGTATTGAAGTGGAAGTAAAATCTACAGAGGAAGCATTTGAAGTCTTCTGGAGAAGTCAAAAGAAGAGATGCATTGCTAATAAGCAGCTGAATTGTGAATCCAGCCGTTCACATGGTGTGTCTCTAATTAAACTGGCTCAGGCACCACTGGATGTAGATGGAGATAATGTCCTTCAGGGTAAAGAACTGATAACTTTGAGTCAGTTCCCACAGAAACCTAGACCCTCAAAGGACAGGATCACAGGAGACCATGGCTGGAAACTAGTATTGAACAGACAAAAATTAGCCTTGCTAAATTGTCCCAAGCCAGTGGGGTTCACACCACAATACAAGCGCAAACTGCACTTATTAAGAACTTTAGAATTGGCTTCTCCAGGAGCTTTTACCCTAGCTGACCTGTTGTCTGTGGAGTATCTACATTTCAACGCTTGCAATGCTCATGCAATGGTCACATTCACAAAAAAGAGCTCAGATGAACGGGCATATAAATGCAAAGATCCATTGTTCAAGAGGGGCATATCTGTGGTAAGAGTCTTTGAGAACTGTGCACCACCTCTGCCACTGAGGCCTTTTACCTCAGATTGTGCTAAAAAAAGCCCCCTAGAAAAAGAAAATTATAGCACTAATCTTGTTGATTTGGCTACTAATGTCAGCCCTCAGGGGGAACTCATATCAGTAAAAAACCCAAGTGCTACAGAGTTGCTAGAGGATATTCCACAGCAGCCAATGAATGGAATGGGTACAAGAACCCACTGGACCCCTGGATCCTGATGAGAAGAATCTTGAAGCTGTTTGGATGAACAGCAAAACGTTTCTATCTCTCTCAAAAAAAAAAAAAAAAAAAGAAGTCCAGTAGCCATGACTCAACTCCCAGATAAACGCACCTGGATGACTGAGAATCTTCACAGACATCTTTTAGACACTTTCCATACTTTACCCTTTGAAATACAAAATGAGATAATTGACAGACTTGAGCTTCTCAAGGGCCACCTGATAAAAATAAGAGCAAGGAAGGGAGCTGCTGATTTAAAACCTCAGAATGGACAGCCACCTACTTTGCAGTGGCAGGCACCAGAGAGAATTAGTCTTTTACCAAGCAAGACTACCCTAGAGAATACTTTCAATGATGGGACCCCTACATTAAAACCAGTAACAATTGATCCACATATCTGGTCACAAACAAAAGATCTGGATGCAGGAGAAATAGGCACCTCTGAGGGCCTTTTTACACGACCCCTAAACTCCGCTGCAAATGGCTCCCAGCTCCGGAGCTTAAAATTGTTTACCCACCAGCTGAAAATTAAGTGCGACCACGCCCACCTAAGCGCATCCCAGCGCACTTTTCATGTACCTGCTCTCCAAGGGTGAAAAATATTGATGCGGATGTGCCGGGCTCTCCTCGCTTCTTTTTGCTGTTGTTTTTTGCCTCCCGCCCCTTTATGAGAAGGAATCACAATGACGGGGCGGCGTCCACCGGCACTGGAGGTAAGCCTCCATTCTTTTGTCCCTTTTTTTCTCCCTCCCCTCACGCAGCCAGCAGCCAGGAAGTGCGGAGGGGGTGGGAACGCACGAAGAGCGACAAATCCCTAAGATCTCTGGTCCAAGTTTAAGTGACCAGCGGATTTTAGGGGTCGTGTAAAAGCGCCCTGAAAGGAACTTAGCGCTTCAGAACAGGAAGGTCCCTACTATACAGCCACAGATCTCAGTGGAAATAAATCCCTTACTGAATAAGCTTGCTCTAAAGGGAGATTTTTGTGATTTGACCCCTATCCCAAAACCAGAAAGTGTGACTTCATCTACCTGGACCCAGATGAGAGAACTGGGGGAGGAGGAAATCGGTTCCCCAGAGAAAGTCACCAAGAAGGCAGGCTGCCTACCCTGCCTTTTCTGTGGTATCCGATGTAAGTGTATGGAACCCACCAGTGGAGCTGATTGAACATGGAGAGAAAGATATAGTCTCTGGTGAGCCACCTAGCGGGGAACAGTGGATCTCAGGAAGAAACAGAGTCCCATCCAGTGAGGGGGCAGCAGCCCATTGTTCAGACACTGCTACTCGAGGGGACAACTGTCCAACTTTCCAGCACGCCTGCCCTACACTCATAAACCAAACAGATATCTCAGGAAGTGATACCCTCCTCAATTCTGCTGCAGGAAAGAAAATAATCATCTCAGATCCATCTACCTCTGGATGAACCATGATTAATCAACAATACCCTGCATTGACACTTCTTTCTTGGAACATTGCAGTTTGGCGAGGGAAGGTAGCAGATCCTTCCTTTCAAAAGTTTATTAAGGATTATGATATAGTACTTTTTCAGACTTTCTAAGTGGTCCCTGGACTGGCAACCAATTGAACAGGTCAGAGTCTTTAAATATCTAGGCATAGTTTTTCAGTCATCAGGAACCTGGATAGCTCAGCAACAACATGTGGTAGAAAAAGCCTCACAAACTATAAAAATCTTGAAACAGCTTTTTTATACCAAAGGTCACAATTTCATACCAGCAGCA
>JAHTLZ010000252.1:15798724-15823176 GCA_023846285.1 Phrynocephalus versicolor | reverse complement strand
AATAATAATAATAATAATAATAATAATAATAATAATAATAATAATAAAAAAGCATCCCTGTGGGTCACAAAGGGTAACCTTGGTAACCTTGCCCTTGGAAAAGGAGGGCACGTGTGGGGACAGACCCACAGACCACCAGGTATCCAACTGAGTGAAACGGGAATTGTTTTTATTTCTTCTTTCTTCCTGGAAGTCAACTGGAACCTGCCAAGGCCTTTGCATCTCTGACACTCGTGCCTCCTTCCCAGTGTCTTCACAAAACGCCAGGCTGAAGCAAGCGTCAACAGATGCAAAGCAGAAATAAAACTTTGCTCTCCAGTGGGGGAGGCTTCTGTTTCAGTCCTCCCACCTACCTAATAACACACTCTTGCCCTTCATTCTTGTTTTTTGAGAAGTCCTGGTGGGGGCGCGTCAGCCACTTGCACATGGGAACAGGGGCTTCTCAAAGGTTGAGACTCAAACCCGAAATCTCCCCAATTCTCCTCCTCCACAGAAGATTAGGCATAGACAAGCGAGTGGAGGCACAACCCAAATTTATTATAAAATAGCATTTTTTTTCCTCTTTAGGAATCCTCTGAAAGCAAAGAAAGCCCCCATACTCAAAGAGGCATGGTAACTTGTCTACATGTCTAACAAAGAGTCATGAAGGTTATACACTAATACGCAGCCACTGGCTTGAATCTATCTGGGCACAGGGTCTCATCATCCATTGGCTCCTTTGGTTGACTGACTTTTATAGGGATCTGCCTTACAGGATCACATAGACTTTGTGTTTATAGACTTTGTGATTGCATTGTTAGTTTCCATCACTCATGATGTCTTTTAATGCTGTACGATGTCCCTCAATTCCTTGTTCTCAATACTTGTATAGTCTTAATTGTACTGGGCCGCATATTGTCCCTCATTACTGTAAGCTGCCTTGGGTGTTTTTCCAAGTAGAAAGGTAGGGTAAAAATACTCTGAAATACAAATAAAAATAAAAAATGGTTTCTGTTCCTCTTTATATCCCTCTTGACTTGTTCTCCATCTTTTCCTGAAGACCTTCAAATTCCTCACCTATCCATCTCCACAGGTGTGCATTCCCTCCCTTGCATTACCCATACATTCTGATCTTTATGGTCTTGGTATTCTGGATACAACAGAATGTCTGTCTTTTATAATGGAAATGTGCCTTTTAGGTCCCGGCACTGAAGCATGTGAGTGTCTGATGCCTAGGTGTGCCAAGAGTTACATTCACACTGGCAAAACTTCATCTGTTACTCTGGCGTTCCATTTTCTAAACGCAATCTACTAAATAGGGAGTATAAACTGTATGGTGAATTTGCGCAAATAGGGGCTATGTATTCTGTCTCAAAATGTCCCTACTACCATTCCCAGCCAAAACCTCGGGTCCTCCTAACCTGGGATGCCCCAAGTGGTCCTCCTATGATCATCTGTCTCTAGGGATTTAATTTGCAAATGCAGAGCAGGGAAATTACTGGGGTGGGGGTGGGGGTTCAGAAATAACCCAAGGCATTACATCTTGAATAGTCCCGTCAAGCATTTGCTTATCGGGAGGAGGTCTTGCCATTGCTCCTGTCCAGGTGTGGGTTTGCAAACAAAGGCACCAATGATTCTCTTGGAGGTGCGTGGTAATCCCCGCCGATGGAGCCACCTTGTCCTGCGATGGAAGCTGAATTCTGGTATGTGATAATGAGGAGCCTCAGAGGTCAAGAAAGTCCCTCTTGAAAACCCAACTGAAGCACCTCCCCGTAGTGGCTAAAATGCCTCTGGGATGAGAAAGCATTCCAGAATACCTGTGCATCGGGCTGGAAATTCACTGCCTTGAACAAAAAACCTCGTAGACACTATTTCACAAATGCCAATTCCCCAGTTCAATCAGCGCCAAAGACTTAGAGATACTGTAAACCACTTCCTGCAATCTCACTTTACCCACTATTTCTTTTTAGAAGAGCATATTTTACCAAAGCAATACCTATTATCTTTTATTTCTCGCTGTCATTTTCAACATGGTCAGGATTGGGCTTACTGGGTCAGGCCAACAGAAAGAAGAGATGGACATCCATGGGGTATCTTGTCCCCAAAAGGCTACCCCCAGCTGGGTCCACTGGCCTCCCCAGTCCGCGAGAATGTCTGCCTCTTTCCTTTGGCTCTGTTGTACCATTCTCCATACCTAGCCATGGTCGATGCCAGTAGTTCCTAACCTGGGCTTCCCAGATGTCCTTAGACTACAACTCCTAGAAAGTCTGACCAGCACAGCTAAGGGTCAAGACTCCTGGGAGCTTTTGCCCAAGAACATCTGGAGACCCGAGCCACTGGGATACACAATACTCCTTCAAAAGCATCGTTGGCCAAGAGTTGGATACCCACCCACTGAATGGATGGAAGGTGTCCTCTTCCATCCATAGTTCTGAAACTCCTGGCCTTTTGTCTTCTTGCGTTTCAATTCATAGGCACGGCGTTTAGGGCAACATTGGGTTAAAAATGCTAGAAATCTAAGTAAGCCTGAAAAGTCTCTGGTTCTAAATCAGCATCCCATAAATCAAATCCTCACCCCCCCACACACACACACACTCATACACAGAGAGCCACAAGTACAAGAGACATCTCCAAGGATCACTTAGAAGGCCCTCACAGAGCCATATTTGTGGTTTCACCTGGGTTTCCTCACCTCTCTTAAAATTAATTGAGACCAGTTGGGCCCCTGGAAAGACAAGTTGGGTTTTTGCAGAGGGGAAGGAGCACCCAATGACAGGAATGTGAGGAGACGGTGCCACTCCTGCTTTTATCATCAGCTCTTCGCTTAAATGTGCTTAGAGTCTTGCAAGAGGACCGCCGATCCTGTATCTAGAAGCAGTCCACCCAGAAGAGAAAAAGACTGTTTTATTGTAATGGCAGCCTGCTTCAGCCCCCCTTTGGCAAACAAGGCAGATTTGATTGCAACCAGTCACTTGAAAGATAGCACCATTTTCTTTGCAATGGCTTGGGCACTGAGAGACTGAGAGACTAGTGTTGCCTGGAGGTATAATTATGCAAGAAGAGTAAATGCATGCATGCATTTATATATACTCATATATTTTGTTCATGTGAAATTTGTTGTAGAATTGAACAAGCTAGAAATTCCTTCCAGAAAATGAGGAACATCTTGACAAACCAGGACTTATCTATCAGACTTCCTACCCAAATACTTTGATCCTATGTATACAGCATACTTCCCTATGGTGTTGAAACTTGGACCCTTACAGGCACATTATGTAGGAATCTGGAAGCATATCAGATGTGGACGTACAGACGAATTCTGAAGATACTTTGGATAGCCAGAGTCGCTAATGTGTTGGTATTACAATGCATGAATAAAAAGCTAGAAATCCTCAATACTGTAAAGAGAAGAAAATTGCAGTATTTCAGACACATAATGCACACTAAGAAATACCATCTGCTGCAAGATCATTCAAGGAAAAATAGATGGTAAGCATAAGCCAATGGTCCGCAGTGTTTAGAATAGCTTTAGATAGAAACCAGCTCAAGCTACTGATCGCCAACATTCTATGAGGACATGGCACTTGAAGAAGAAGATTTTTACTGTATATATAAATGCATCTTTTCAATCAAAGGAATATTTTCAATTAATCGGGTAAAACACAGGAGCTTCAATATCCCCACATTTTGGTTGAAACCGAGAATTAAATGTTTTTCAGTGACTCATGCCTATGGGACATTTAAATCAACTGCTTAAAGCATCTTCAGATGAATAATATATAGCACTTATTCACAGAACTCACCGCAGGTGTTCTAGACTGTATCTTTCATCTACAACTCCCTGTTATACGTTTCCAGTATACCTCCTTTTCTCATCCTCTTCTTGTTTCTTCATACGAATTCAGGGAAAAAATGGGATAGGAGATTTTTTCGCTAAAATAAATCATGCCAGGAAAGCTCTTTTAGGGACCTTGCAGACTCATCATGCTTCCTTCAGGGTGCCTCTCAGGAAGCGACAGGTTTGAGATGGGGCAATACAAGCAGACTTCTGGGTATCGTCGTTCAAGAAATGTAGGAATCCCAGCCTTATTGGCCACCAGACTTCCTCAAAATTTAAATGAACCCTAAAAGAATTACAAATGCACATCGTGTAATGACTGGACAGTCCGCAAATGGAATGTTGAACCCTCTGAATTACCTGCAAAGGATAGCTCAGTTTCTCTCTTACAACCTTCTCCTCTGTAGTATTTCTCCACCTTCACGGGCATATCCGCTAGGAATTAGTGGGCAGCCATCTCTATTCCTGTGGATAGAGGAAGTTGTGTGACCTCATCTTGTGTTCTTCATACATTCAGACCAACATCTGGTTCAGATTGCCAGATAACAGCCGTCTTGCCTTCTCCATCTTTGGTCCCTCAGAAGACCTGCAGACAGAGCTTTTACTGTTGCCTAAAAAAGATGAAAGGCTGTCTTTTGATTATCTGGTATTTTATTGAAATAACCAAGACTTGTGTCGTGCCTTTAACACCATGAGATTTATTATGCCATGAACTCTCATAAGCTGTGTTCCCAAAAGTCTATTCGGTAATAAATCTGCAATTTTAAAAGGGGCACTGTGATTTCTTGTTATTGTTATGCAATAACCCAGTGTTGCAGCCTCTGTAAAAATCAGCATTTTGCTAGTAGAACACAGCAGCACCATGTTCACTTGTTTAGCTAAAGGTATACCTATTAGAGCATAAATGCAAAAAAACACTACAGTCTTAACCTGGGTAAAAAGGAACCCTTAGCAAAGTCTGTGGCGGCTCTAACTCAGTAAGAGGGAGGAGTAACAAGAAGCAGGAAGGCATCTCACAGAGAGAAGTAGGAAAGGAAATCTCAGCCAATCTACATGTAGATTTAGAAAAGTCAAGAGGAAGAAAAGAGGAGGGAACATCTGGACAGCCTGTCTGTCCATTATTCAGCCACCTTTATGGCACGGAGGATCCTTTGGTATATGTATTTGTGATCTGTCCTAGTACACCTGAGTCCTTTCAACAACGAGTTCAACCTGCACTATGCAGAAAAGTGAACAAAATGACTTCTGGAATCCCAACTCTAAAATAATCTGAGCATCCTCTACCTGACCTTTTCTAGCAAGGTCGTAATGTCTACAACGATGGTACAGTAGGACCCCCATATCCATTGATTCAGTTATCCACAGTTGGCAGGGGAAAATTAAATAAATAATTCAGCAGCCGCAAAGCAAGCTACTGTCACAAAAAGCAGCTGTAAAGCAAGCTACTATCATAAAACAGCATCCGTAAAGCAAGCTACTGTCACAAACAGCAGCTTTGAAGCAAGCTACTGTCACAAAACAGCAGCTGTAAAGCAAACTACTATCACAAAACAGATGTTTTGGGGATTTTTGGTGTTCTCTCTTATCCATGGTTTTCATTATCCACGGGAAGGCCTGGAAGCAATCCCCAGCGGATACCGGGATCCTACTGTACTCTGTTACCAGTACCTTTCAACCCCATAAGGAATGAGTCACATGTAATTCAACCATAGACACATGGCCAAAGACTGTTCCTATCCTGCTGCATTTATTTCCTACGCAATATAGCTTTGCCCTGCAGCAGCCTATGGAGCAGGTGTGTGCAAGTAAACAGGGCATAAAACCCTTCTTTTCTTCCTTTAAAAAGGGATCGTTTAATGCAGTGCTTAGTGCCAGAATGAATCTGGTAGTAGTTAAGATAGAACAGCTGCAACTGAAACACATCCAGTAGTATTTACTCTGTGGACAAGCAATTATGGAAGTGGAAAGAAGGAATCCCCTCCAGACTAGTACACACATGTGCAAACTAACAATGTCTTTTAAAAAGCCATCCTTTAAGTGCCTTTAAATGACAACCAGCAGAAAAGGAGATTTAGCAGAGTACTAGAAATGGGTGCTGGTGAGACAGGAAAGGAGTAGTAGATTATATAATGGTACAATAATAGGACTAATGAGAAAGCACTTTGTATATGCACGTAATGTCTGGCTCCGCGGCGCGATTGCGCCAGGCGGAGCTCCCTTGCCCCCCCCCCCCCAGGCCGGAACCCTCACGAGACTTTTTTTTTTATTGAATAATTTTATTGGGTTTTTGAGGGGGGAACGGAACGGGGAAGATGTGGAGGAGGGGGGGGAATACAGTATAAAATTTCATTGAGTATATCAAGCCAAAAATAACGATTTGACATATTTACAAATCACCAAATAATATCACAATGCTAATAGGTTTGTTACTTCTTGCCATCTTTTCCGAGAAATCTCATCGTAGTCTCCCTTTAGAAAGCCGGAGAGTCTGTCGATTTCAATGCATTCTCTTATCTTTTCGTGGAAACTTCTCTCTGTTGGCACTTCTGGTTGTTTCCAAGATTTCACATACAGTATCCTTGCAGCAAGTACATATGAAGTACATATTTCTGGTCATATGAGATATTAAGATCTACTATATTTAATAGAAAAAATTCTGGTCTAAGCTCTAACTTAATCTTCGGGAATCTTTCTAAACATAATTTTACCATTGTCCAGTATGCCTTTGCCTCTTTACATGTCCACCACATATAGTAAAAGGTGCCACTATCATGTTTACATTTCCAACATTTGGGTGAACAGTTATACATCTTAGATAAACAGTGGGGGGGGGATGCCATCTATAAAACATCTTATAACTATTTTCCTTAAAGGCTATAGATTTAAAGAGTTTGACTGTATTCCACAAAGAGTCCCATTTGTTTAGATGAATAGAATAACCAAAATTTTCTGCCCATCTTATCATAGTATTTTTGACCAGTGTATCAATCATTTTTTCATTTAACAAAATACTATAAAATTTACTGAGAAGCTTTGAATCACCAGAGGATAGTATTTTGTCAAGTGGAGTATCATTAGTCATAAATCCCCTCTCTTTAATGAGAGTTTTAAAGTGTGAATATATTTGTTGGTACTTCCACCAGTCTAACTTATAACCTTCTGATACTAATTTTTCTAGTGACTTCAAGGAGAGGTCAGCATTCAGAAGTTGTCTGTAAGTTGGAAATTTAGGGCTTGCACTTGTATGGCGGCTGGTAACCGCTCCCAACGGGGATAGCCACATTGGTGCTTTAGGGTAAAATTGTTTTTTTTTATCATTAACCATATTTTAACTAAGGCATTCCGTATCCAGTGCTTTTTGAAAAGGGTAGGTATATTACCCTTATGCCATACGTAATGATACCAGCCCCTATCCAAATCGTGACTCTCAAGCTGTAGTGTTCTATTATTCGTCATCAGAATCCAGTCTTTGATCCAAGTCATGGCTGCAGCCTTGTAATATAGCACCAAGTTGGGCAGGGCAAAACCACCAGTTTTTGTTCTGTCCTAGAGATAAACATTTCTAATCCTTGCTTTTTTCTTTTGCCATATAAATACACCAGATATTTTGCCTTACTAGCATGTTGGAAGCCCGACTGGTTAACCAATTTTTCAATCACAGGTGGGGTCATATTTTTAGTGAGCAACAGTGTTTTTTCTCTGTTTAGTCCTGAAATTTTGGAGTAGGCCTCCAAGATCTTTAGTAGTTCTGGTATGGAGGTCTGTGGGTCCTCCATAAATACCAACAGATCGTCCGCGAAGGCTTGCACCTTATAAACTTCTCCTTTGCTTTGTAGACCTTGAATACCTGGGGCAGCGAGCAGCACAGATGTTAGCTGAAGCAGCCCTGGCCAGCGTTGATGCATTCCAGGTCTCAAGAGGGTGATTTCCACTCCACGATCACCCACTGGGAGCAGAAGACATCCCAGATTCGCTCCGAGGCATCTCAGGTGCGGTTCCCCTCTTCTGTGAGGGTAGATACTCCTGGGGAAGTAAATCACTCGTGCGTCTGAGACCGTGGGAGAACCGGACGGTGAAGAAGCTGCCCCCCCTCCTATGCAAGTGAGTGGCTTTCTCTCTATCAGATAGCCCTTTTAAAGATATAAAATCAAGCAAAACTCACCTAAAGAAAATCCGCTTTCTTCTAAATACCTCTTTGCCTGCCCCTTCGTTATTTGCTTTCGGAAAGGGCTGCTTTTAATTTCTCCGTTAAAAGGCAGACAAATCTCCGAAAATCAGTTTCACTTTTGATTTTCTGGCTCCTGTTGTCTCCTGTTGGCTCAAGTGTGGATATAACACGCCATCTGCTGGACCTTTCTGTGTAGGCAGCTGCCTCTACATTATATTGCTGTCTTGAAAAGGAGCAAGTCAAATTTACTGTGAATACAGCATGATATCTGCTGGAACCTCCTGATCTCTGTATTATTTCTGGGATCAACTAAATAGGCTTTATTATAACCACAACATGCTCTTATTTGAACTTTCTCTGTTTATAGTACCTCTGTACTGCAATTTTTGAAAATGAGCAAAACTCCATCAGCTCCAAAAAAGACTGTCTTTACCCCTCTGGTTCACCCCTCCCTTCCAGCCATGTCTCAACAACCAAGCCAGTCCAGCCAAGTCTTAGATATGCTCAATCAGTTGAACTTGACTCAGATCAAACTTATCTCAGATCAGACTACAGCCTTCTCTGAGTTAAGATCTGAAATGAAAGAAGGTTTTGCCAATGTACATGCGAAAATGGATTCCTTTGGTGGGCGTCTACAGGCGTTGGAAGATAATATGGGCATTACTGACTTCCATCTAGAGGAGATAGAAGCTACAATGGAATCCACCAATAGATCGGTTCTTATGCAAGAAATAGAATCCTCATCCAAAATTTTAAGGATTCAAGGTTTCACTTTCGACAAAGATGAAAATCTCTATACTTCAGTTGGAGAGGGTCTGGCCACTCTGCTTGAGGAATTTCTCCGCAAAGTTGATGTGATCTACCATCAACCTACAGCCTATACTAGAAAAAACAAACTTCCCCCAGAGATAATAGTCAAACTTGTCAGAAGATATACCCGAGACTGCATCCTCCAAGTTATTCGAGATAAAGAGGTGAAAATCAACGAATCCAAAGTGACAATATTGAAAGACATCCCATGGGAGGTCTGCCAACTGCGGAAAGAATATACGTTCCTTACCAAACTTCTACTCAAGCACAATATAAGATATAAGTGGATCTACCCCCAAGGCTTGATCTTTCAATGGGAAGGGAAAACAGAGAAAATTGATTCCCACAAGAAAGCCAGAATCTTTGCTGAGAAAAATGCAGAAAAGTTGGGATTTTCACCCTCCTCCTCTTCATCATCCCTCTCTGAAGGTGACGATTCAACCAACAACCAAACAGCTACCAAAGATGACAGCCGAACCAACCAGACTCCCAAACAAGGGACCTCCAGGCAAGATCAAGATACTGGTGCAGTGGGAGGCGCCAGGCCGAAAAGACATCTCAGGCCTAAACCGGAGAGGAAACACCGCTATTAGTAAAACAAGATGGCTCAGAAAATTCTAACATGGAATGGGGTGGCACTATGTATCAAACCAGAACTCTTCCCAACCCTTCTGGAAAAAGATCAGCTAGGCAGATGGATCCTCGTCCAGGCAAATATCCAATCCAAAAAAACAATCATTGTTGGAATATACGCCCCAAACAACAACCATGGAAGACAAGCTTTCTTTGAAGAACTGGCTCAGAAGCTCTTGCAATATGAAAATCATCAGCTAATGATACTGGGGGACTTCAATGCTGTACATATTCCATCCATGGACAGGAAAATACCAAAAGGGAAAAAAACCCAGGGCCTCGTCCTCCATACTGCCAAAATCTTTTCTTGACATGTCCGACATCCTAGAACTCCAAGACATCTGGAGAAGGAAAAATCCATTAAAAGGTGGTTTCACCTTTTATTCAAGACAACATGCCTCTTTCTCCCGTATTGATATGTGCTGGGCCTCATCTGACCTTTTACTAAATACAAGGGACATAGAAGTTCTTCCGAGAACAATATCCGATCATAATACTATCCTGTGGACATTGAAGTCTTCGGGTAAGCCCAGACACTGGAAAATTAACTCAGCTTTGTGGACCGACAAAGAATTTATCCTAGAGGCAGCCAAAGACTTGAACTTATACTTCGAATTGAACCTGAATAAGGGCACCCCATTGAAAATGGTGTGGGATGCCTCAAAACCTTACTTTAGGGGGTTTGTCATCCAATATATGGCAAGACGGAACAAAGAGAGAAAAAAGAAATCTGAATCTATCCTCAGTACGATGAAAAAGCTAGAAAAGGACTTAATTCACGACCCATGCAACGAGCAGCTGAACAAAGACTTAGCCTCTTGTAGGCATGAACTTAATTTGATCTTAACAGCAGACATAGCCCATAAGATTAAACTGGCCAAACTGAATTTTGTTGAAATTGCAAACAAACCAGGTAGATGGTTGGCCTACAAGTTAAAAAAGGTACAATCTCAAAAACTCATTCTAGCACTTAAAGATAAAACTGGGGAAAACCAGACAGACCAATCTCAAATTCAAAAAATCATAGAGGCATATTATCAGAATCTGTTCAAGCCGGAAAAAATAAATAAAGATGCCATTTTTCAATATCTTGAACAGGCCAATTTTCCAAAACTTACTGAAGAACAGAAAGCTTTGACGATTACCCCTATCACAATGATGGAAATAACAGAGGCCATTAATCACCAAAAAATGAACAAAGCCCCCGGACCCGATTCGATACCAGCACAATTTTACAAAAAAATTTCTGAGATAGTTTCTGGAAATATGAAAAATCTTTTTACATCTATTCTAGAGGGTGAAGATATACCAGACTCATGGAAATCATCCCATACAACACTGATTCCTAAAGAAGGGAAACCCAAAGACCTGATACAGAATTACAGGCCAATTGCTCTCTTAAATGTGGATTATAAAATATTTGCAACCATCTTGGCAAACAGATGGCGGAAGATTCTACTGTCTCTGATATCCCATGATCAAACTGGTTTTCTTCCAAAAAGACGCCTCCAATCCAACATTAGAACTTTCCTTGATGCGTTGGAGTATTACGAATGTCACCCTGAGAAGCAAGTAGCCTTCGCATTTATCGACGCCGAGAAAGCATTCGACAATGTATCTTGGTCCTTACTCAAAACTCAGTTAGATTATTTACAGTGTGGTCACAGAATGCTACGAGCTATAGAACAAATTTACTCCGCCCAAAACACTAGGATTGTAGTCAATGGCTACCTTACAGACAAAGTCAAGATACACAAAGGCACAAGGCAAGGATGCCCTCTCTCTCCTCTGCTGTTTATTTTAACTTTAGAATTACTACTTCATGTTATAAGAAACACCCCAGGTATTCAAGGTCTACAAAGCAAAGGAGAAGCCTCGCGAGACTTACCGGGTCTCACGAGACCTCCTGGGAGCTGAACCCATATAGGGGCTTGTTCAGGCATCTCCCGGCCTCTTCGTCGGCCGACTTTGGAGGCGAGACATCCGGCAGCTCCGCTGCAGAGGGCCGCCGTCTTGTCCATGTGGCGGCACAGCATGGAGCTGCTAGGGCTCCGGAGGAGGACCTGGACGATGAGTGGTCGGATGAAGAGTGGAGCGGCAAGGGAGACGGCAGCTGGGGAGGCGCGGTGGCGCTTGCCCGCAGGTTGGCGTGATGACGTCCGTGGCGTGGGCGGTGCGAGCACTTGCCTCGGCGCGGCCTACCGCGGCTCGCCGGCACCTAGGGCCCTCGGCGGGAGTTACCGGGGGGGAACACCCCGGGAGGAGGCCAGCTAAGGGGAGCTTGGTCCTGGGGGGGACAGAGGTGGGTGACCTGCAACGCCGGGCCGAGGTTCGGGCACGCAGGCCCCCACCCCACGGCACAGCCTTTTGAGGCTGCCTCCGGGAGTGGCCAGCCGGGGTCGGAAGTCACGGAGGGAGGTGAGCAGCCTAGCCGTGGTGGCCTGGCGGCGGGGACAAACCAGGGGCAACACGGCCTAGCGGGACCAGAGTGGGGCGCAAGGGCCTACTAGGCCCCACAGCTGGGAGGCAGGCCTCGGGTGTATCCCTGTTGGTGAGGCGGCACATTTGGCCTAGGGCTGGAAGCCCTTGGGGGTTGGACCGGGGGCGAAGGCAGTGACGTCCCGTGACCTGGGCAGGAGGCGGGGCGGGGGCGGCTTGGGTACCTGGGCACCCTACCCCGGGACAGGGGGTTTAGACAGGCCAAGGGGCGAGGGGGGCCACCAGCGCTGGGTGGAGGGCAAGGCACGTCTATGGCTCCCAGGAGGACAAAGGGGGGGCACAAGGGAAAGTACTCAGCCAAGAGGCCGACCCTGGAACGTTCCAGCTCGGGGTCATCATTGGATGACGAGGACTGGAGGGCGTGGGCCCACCTTGAGGCCCGTATGGAGGCCTGGGGGGGGGGCTAGTGGAACACAGCAGTCAGGGGAAGGGGAAACCTCCAGCCGGGCTCTGGCCCGGCCATCTAAGGCACGCAGGAGAGCCAGAAGGAGGAGGCTGGTCCAGCGCTTGAACGAACATTTTGATCTCCTTGCACAGCGATACACAGCAGCTGCCCGCCAGGAGAGGGCGCAAGCAGCCGAGGTGGCAACAGCAGCGGAGGGCCCCCAGGCAACAGCAGCTAGCCAGCCGGTGGATAGGGCGCTACCTTTTGGATGTTCCATTTCCTGCACTGCTTTCGAAAAGTTTAGTTCGTTCGTTAAGTGGCAGTTGAGGCAAATAACGGGTATGGGAAGTACTGCCCACTACCTTGATGACTTCCTTTTTTGTGGACGTAAGGGGTCGGGCGCATGTGGGTTTATTCTCAGGGCCTTCCAGGAAATGGCTAGGGAACTGGGCCTACCCCTGGCGGCGGATAAAACGGAGGGCCCTGCGACCTGCCTTACCTTCCTGGGAGTGGAACTGGACACGTGGAACCAGTTGTGCTGCCTGCCAGAGGAAAAGTTGGAGGATCTGCGGGCTAGGGTGGCCGCCCTCCTCCCACGTAAGAGCATATCACTCTGGGAGTTGCAGGAGCTGGTGCGCCACCTTAATTTCACCTGCTGAGTGGTCACGCCGGGGCGGCCGTTCATCCGGCGATTCTGTGAGGTGATGCGGGAACTCCGGCAGCCAACTCATAGGGACAAGATAACGGGAGGCATGCGGGAAGATCTACGGATGTGGCTGGAATTCCTCCAGGGTTTCAATGGCGTGTCCTTTTGGCAGGAGGAGCTTAAGATAGGGGCGGATTTTCAGGTGCAGACGGACGTGGCAGGGTCTCAGGGCTACGGCATCTACTGGAAGGGTAAGTGGTGCTGCAGCACCTGGCCACTGGCGTGGGCCGCTGCAATCATCAACAGGGACCTAACATTCTTAGAGCTCTTACCTATCATGGGTGCATTGTGGCTCTGGTCCCGGGACTGGGCCAACTCCATAGTCTGATTCTGGTGCAACGATATGGCTGTTGTGTACACCATAAACGAGTTAACATCTAAATCAGAGAGGGTTATGGGGTTGGTCCGGGCCTTGACATTGCGTGCGCTCCAATATAACATTGTGGTGCGCGCGCGCCACGTGCCGGGCCTGGATAATTCCATCGCTGATGCTCTTTCCCGCCAGCAATTCGATTGCTTCAGGGCATTGGCGCCGGAGGTGGCCGCCCTCCCCGAGCAGCTGCCAGTGGAAGTATGGCAGGTTGGCGGGAGGGGGCTGATGGGGCCCTGGACCTGCACTGGCCCCGAGAACAAGGAGGGGATACGATGCGGCCATCAAGGACTTTGGCGCCTTCCTTGAACTGATGGAGCTCCAGCCTACCTGGCCCGCCCCGGTGGACCATGTACAACAATAGCTGGTATTTCTGAATAGGAAAGGCCTCACGCCCGGAACGATGCAGGGGAGATTGGCGGCGTTGGCGTTTCACGCCAAGGCCCTGGGGTGCGCGGACACGACAGAGGATTGCAGGGTGAGGACAATGCTAGAAGGGTGGGGTAAAGCCAGGGGCCGGGTGGAGGATCAACACTTTCCCCTCACGCCAGAGATCTTAGCCCGGATGGGCAAGCAGTGGGCCCAACTTTGCAGGGACAACTACAAGGCGGCAGTGATGAGGGCGGCGTCGCTGGTGGCCTTTTTCGGGGCATTTTGGATCAGCAACCTAGTCACTGCCAGGAAACGGGATGCGTCTCTGACGGCGCTACAGTGGGTCGATTTCCATCAGCAGCAAGGTAAGGTGGTACTCCTGGTGCGCCGGTCGAAGACAGACCAGCAAGCGAAGGGGCAGAGGGTCGTGCTGGGCCCATGCTCTGTGGAGGAGGTCTGCCCGGTCCACGCCATGGAGGAATACCTGGCCCTCCGCGGGGAGGGGGAGGGCTACCTCTTTTGCCACCTGGCAGGAGATCCGCTAATTAGATTTCAGTTTTGGAGGTTGACATAGTTGTCTTTGGAGAAGTTGGGTATGGGGGGGGATGAAGTTTGGGTCCCACTCGTTTAGAATTGGGTCTGCGTCCACAGCGGCGGCCCTGGGATATGGGCCTCGGGAGATACAGTCCCTGGGGAGATGGGCATCATCTCGTTATAGCACCTATGTTTGCCCCCTCCTGCAATGTTAACTATGTGGTTTTGTTTCCTTCCAGGAATGGGGCCGGGCCACGTGAGATGCCATATCCTCATCCTAGGCCACAGTTATATCTATTGGGCCGAGAAGTACGTGGCGCGGACAGCCTGGGGGGCTAATTTGGGTTTAGGGGGCAGGGCAGTTATTGAATGGAAGGGACTTCGTGGTATGAGATGGTGCCAGTTTGAGAGAGCTGCCCAGTTGGCGGCTCTAGGAAAACCGCCCGACGTTATGTTAGTCCATTTGGGGGGCAATGATGTGGGGTTCCAATCGGGCCAGTCGCTGGCGCAGGAAATTGTGAGGGACCTCGCAGCCTGGAGTCTAAATTGGTGTGGTCAAACATCATACCACGGCGCCAGTGGAGGGTGCGGTGTGATCCGCAACCTATGAATACAGCCCAGAGGTGAATCAATAGAGACCTTTGGGTAGTGAGCGGCATACAAGCTATATAAAATAAATAAATAAATAAATAAATAAATAAATAAATAAATAAATAAATAAATAAATAAATAGGGATGTGTGCAGGGCGATGGTGCAGCAGTTGGGTACAATGGTGGGCCACCCAAGGATCCCGGCCGCTGTCCCGGAACTATACCGGGAGGACGGCATACACCGTTCGGACCGGGGGATGGATATCTTTCTTACTGACCTAAAGAGGGGCCTGCTGGAAGTTCTGGATGGTTTGTGGGGTTGGTAGGGGCCGTAGCAAGGCTAGGCCCCTACCGTAGCAGTAGTGCGGAGGATTCTGAGGCAGTACGTGAGTATGATCTCAAATTCCCTGTGGGAACATTCGGCCTCACGGCATTGCGGATCTGAGATCACAACTCTGGGGGGGATGGACGTACTTGGCATGCCTGGACAGCCCGGCTGGGGAAAGGGGACTTGCTGGCCGAGGCTGCCCTGTCCAGAGACAGGGCACCCTTGGGGCTATCGACTTGCCCAAGTAAGCTGCCAGTGGGAAGGGTCCTGGGAGACCCGAGGTAACAACTTACAGCCCGCACTACAGCAGGCCTCCTGTTTGAAGTTGTGTTTTATTGTTGGAGTTCTTAATAAACTGTGGCCCGGAGCGTTTACCCAACACCCTGTCTCACGTGGTTATTCCGGTGCGAGGGGGGGGCAAGATAGCACTGTCTTCTTAGTTTGGCTTCATGCCTATCCAGGCTAAGGATCAAAGTGCTCACTCAAAGGAATCCATTTCTAGAAGAAGTGATCTCTGAAACAGCAAAAAAAGGTATAATTTCTGGAACAGATTGCAAGGAGAGGCACATATGTAACCTGGGCTGCCGCTAGCTTGCTTCCTGTGAGTAACTTCAGAACTGTGCATAACAAAAGAGATCATATTGTAGAGAAGGAAAAGTAGTACGATCAAGAGAGACTGAGTTTTGTTCTCAGTCTCTGTGTCGAAATCATGCTCTGGAGACATAGCTCCTCTCAGGCCAGGATTCTTTAAAACCTTGTGTCTGTGGCATGATCCACTCTCACATCCTCGCAGATTAGACCAAAATACAAAGCCTCACATATGGTTCTACTCTGACTGGTCTTTTCAGCCAGAAACTCTGCTTCAGCCCTGTTTTGCTTGGGTAAAATCCAGTCCTTTGGGTTCCAGAGCTACCACGGCCCAAAACCATTTCGGTGCCATACAAATGGGCTTGGGTCCAAACAGCCAGGCAGATTTAATAAAGGCCTTGCCTTCAAAACTGCTGATCCCTCAGCATTTCACAAAGGAACGTCTTGCTATGAGACATCCATTTGTACAAGGCAAGGTCTCACGATCCACAATGCGCATATTGGAAGGGTGGGGCCTGCACCATCTTTTCATCCTTGACAGCCAGTATTTCTCCCGTTAACTTTACTGTATTCCTCCCATTAACTTTACTGTTGCCTGTAAAGTCTTAAAGGAGGCTGATCTTAAGGAATCATAGAAACATAGAATCATAGAACCATAGAATCATAGATTTGAAGACACCTCAAGGGCCATCCAGTCCAACCCCCTGCCATGCAGGAACCCCCATCACAGTATTTTCGACAGACAGCCATCCAGTCTCTGCTTAAAAACCTCCAAAGAAGGAGACTCTACCACCACCTTCCGTGGCAGCATACTCCCCTGCCGAACAGCTATAACCATCATAAGATCTTCCTAATGTTCAAATGGAATGTCTTTTCCTGTAGTTTGAAACCATTGCCCCAAGTCCTAGTCTCTGAAGCCATGGAAAACAAACCTGTTCCCTCTTCAATATGACATCCTTTCAAATATTTAAACATAGCTATCATATCCCCTCTCAGCCTTCTTTTTGAAAGGCTAAACATTCCCAGTTCCCTAAGCCATTCCTCGTAAGACATCTCTTCCAGACCTTCAACCATCCTGATCGCCCTCCTCTGGACCCGCTCAAGGTTGTCAACATCTGTCTGGGAAAAGGACAAAGGGATCTCTGTTTCCAGAGGTGGTGTGGCAGGGTGAGTGGGCAACAAGAAAACCAACCAAATAAGCAGCTCGTACTCCCAACCCATGTTGTATAGTCTTTGTATAAGAACAGCTGTAGCGTGCAGAACCCATTAAAATGGTCTAAGATTTCAGCATCGTCTTAGCGTAACTATTTGAGACAAGAAGGTTTTCCAAAGACTTCCGATAAGTATGAGACACATTTAGCCTGGAGTATGACACTGGGAAATACCTCTGAAGAAAGATGCTCAGAGTTGTACCACTTATTATTGAAGTTAACACTGGAAGCATAGTTCATTTTCACACTCCAAAATATGTACTTTTTACAGTCAATCCAATGTTCTGCTCGCCGGCTGGCTAGGTTAGTGGTTTAGAAATCTGGCTGCAGATCCAGAGGTTGGAGGTTTGATTCCCCGCCATGCCTCCTGGGAGAAGAGCCAGCGTCAGTGGCCTTGGGGAAGCTGCACAGTACCAAAGCACCCCCAGAAGAAAGGAATGCTCAACCATTTCTGAGTGCTCTTCACCTAGAATGCCCTAAAAAGGGTCACCACCATGGATCTGGGTTTTAATTTCCAAACTACCAAATGCAGCGATCTTTCACGTACAGACCTCTACCGTTTTCACTGTAACCAAAACAAGGGCCTAAAATATGCACATTTGAATAAGAAAGATTATGATGTGTATATTATTAAAAACAATGTTTGGAATATATCGGATTAAGAAATCTGCTTGCTAAAAGGGGAGAAAGGTGCACCAGGCAAATGGCATGCACACATAATGTGTGTACAGTAGGACTGCCATATCCGCAGATATGGTGCATCTGGGGTTTGAAAATATATATGTAACATCTAGTGCCCTCTAGTGTCCAGTTTTGCTAATGCATATTTTGAATGCCTCTCCTCCTCCCTTTACTATACCAGTGTTTTTCAACCACTGTTCCGCGGCGCCTGGTGTGCCGTTGGAAAAATTGAAAAAAATGAAAAATTGTTAAGAGAGAGGTGGAGGGTGAACATAACATCATAAAATATGCTTATATACTGCATGTGGAGCAGGTCGGGAGGCGGAGCCACGCATGGTCCTGCCCTCCCTTTTCTGCCCTGACCCTGGCCGCGTTCCTTCCAGCAGACCACACGGCAGTGAAGTTGGAAAAAAAGTTGTGCCAAGGGCGCGCGCCGAGAGGCAGAGGGTGATGGCCGCCCAGGTGAGCCACCAAAAAGTGGAAGCAAACGGGTGCAAAGTAGCGGGTGCGAAACAGCCCTGGGGGGTGGCAGCAAGAGGTAGGGACCCTTCCAACCTCCCCCCTCTCGATTCTAGATTGCTTCGTGAAGGTCAGTGCCTGCTGAGCCCTGCCACTCGAGGTTCGAAAAAGTTGGGTGCCAAAGAAATATATGTAGTCCTCTTATTCCGACTCAAGCGCATCGGCTGCTAGATTCCTTACTCCCCTCCTTAAAGGTGGTGGTGGCTTGGAAAAAGTCAAGGAATCCAGTGCTAGACGGCGGTGGCTCTTATGGTTAAACACAGAGTTAATTTTTTTAACATTTTCTAATGGTGGTGTGCCTCGTGATTTTTTTCATGAAACAAGTGTGCCTTTGCCCAAAAAAGGTTGAAAAACACTGTACCATACTATATATTTAACATTCACTATTATTTGCAGGTTTCAATGTCCGGGGGGGGGGGGGGAGGACCGGTTCCCTAGAAAAAATTTTTTCCTAAGTCTCAACATTCAGGAGAAATGGAATACAGTATATGACTGGAAAAAGGAGGAACGGCTCAGGAGGAATGGACAGAGTGTGGCTCCAGAAGCATCTGTTGATTTCAGCATTTTCTACAAAGAGGGACAGGCTGGTTCTCCCCTCCTGGTGAACACAGCAGGCGGCCATCCTGCATTGTTTCCGTGGCCTAAATTATCTCAGAGTTGGGATCTGGCCTCAAAGATGCTAGCTGAGGTAGATTGGTAGAGGTGGCTTACATATCTTTTTTTTTTCTGTTGATGAGCACGCCCGTTGCAGTGACTCATGCAGAGAGACACAGAGCAACCTCCGCAAAGAGCAGGTAGACTACGCTGCCTTGGGAGAAGATGAATTCTCCAATTGCACCTGAGAGAGAGACACAGGATCCGTCTGCCTCTCCCTGAGGATGAGATACAGAGAGCGGGTACTGGAGCCCCACGCTAGATAAGCTTCTCCTTTGCCCATCATATGCCATTATCGGAGCCTCCGCAGTACGGTGAGAAAAACCCCACGGTTTAACTGCTCCCAGCCCAGCTGGTCATAAATCCTGGGATTGATATTCTTCCCACTGACGCCTACTGGATGTCAAGGAAGAAATCATTTCCTCTCAGCCTCAGTCATTTGCACACAGATGTTCTCACCCCCCATCCCCACCCCCTCCTCTTCTTCTCTGACCATTTGTCATTTGAGGAAAGAACTTTCTCGTTGGCCTGCATTTTCCCTGCAAAGCGCGGAGGAACGGGGTCACCATGGAGGACCCCGTTCCCGTTCATTCATTCTCTGCAAGCTTGGGGCATATCTAGGGGGTGCAGAAGGGTACAATTGCTCTCGGGCGAAGGATCTTCTTAGGGCACCAGATTGATGGATACCCTCTGTCTATTTGGGGAGGCAATGGCGGCCCTTCCCCTCCTGCAGGAGGAGTGAGGAGGAACAAGCCACTGCCACCCCTCTGCTTGGCTGGGCTCAAGAGAGACGCCAAACAGGTGGCCAGAGGCAGCAGTGCTGTGTGCAGGACATCTCCCCCAAGCCCACTGCGGCGGGCCCCTCACCTGCCTCTCTTGACGACGTCCCATAAACCACGCTCCTCCCCCCTCCTCCTTCCAGGCTTCCTCCTCCTCTCTGCATTCGTTTCCCCACCCACCACCCAGCTGGGAAAAATAACAGGACACCGAGAAGGTGCAAATGAGTGCGATGCGGTTGGGGGTGGGCAGGAGAGGCACAAAAAACTGACGTGTCCCAGGTGCTCCAAACCCTTGCTAGGCTTCTGCTGCAAACCTCAGGTCGCTCACGGTTGATGCAGACATGACATCTCTCTCTTTGACATTTGGGGGCCAAGGATGTGCCAGGCCACTTGGAGCTAGTTTCCCTGGAATGTGGCAGCAAGACTCACCTGTCTTGTAGTGAGTGGCATTAGAAGGGTTTCCATTGTGAGCTAGCTAAGGAATTCTTTTAACCACAGATGGAGACTCTAGTTGTGGGACTCCCTGTCAAGTCAGACTTAAGCTGCATCGATGACTCAAGTTGGACTCAGCTCAGTTCCCCCCCCCCAACTCATGACTTGGAAAAACAATTCAACTTGTTTTCAACAGGGACTCAGGACTTGGTGCCAAGGATTTGGACTTAGAGATTTGGGCCAAAAGGAATTTCAAGCCCATGACTCTGGAGTCCTAATCCATTATGCTCACTACTACACCACACTGGTGTAGATTTCCACATCTTCTGACATTTCAGCTGGCATTATTTCAGCATTCACCCACTAAAATAACATCCATTAAATATTATCCTGCAGCTTAGTCTGCCCACCTGTAAGTACAATTGTAATGTTTTATATCAGTTTGAATGTCCTGTGATAATTATTTATTTGCTGGTTTTATTTTACTTTTACAATACTTTTTATTGTTATTGGACTAGACTTATGTGATTATGTTTTGAATTTTGTTAATTTTGTTCTTAAACCACCCAGAGTGGCCATTGCTGCCAGATGGGTAGTATAAAAATCTAATGAAAAAATAAATTATGAATGTAAAATCTAGAAAACTACCTGGCATATGAATTGGATTCCTGCCCTAAGCAGGGGGTTGGACTTGACAGATTTGTAGGCCCTTCCAAATTCAGAATTCTATGATCCTATGAAAACAGCATTATATTAACATGGAAAAGTAAGAATTGGCTGACTGGGTCACACAAATCCCCATCTAGTTCTAAAGAAGGCAGTCCCATGATCCTGAAACTCACTTCCTAGTAGTAAGATGGAGCCCTACTCCACTGGCGTAACTAGGGAGAAGCGGAAGAGTGCATTTGCCCCAGGGCGCACAGCAATCTTGGGGCGCCTGGAGGGGGAACAGCGGGAGGAAGCCATGCGCCATCCTGCCAGCAGTCTTCCTTTCGCCCCACTAAGGCTTAGTGATCCTTAGTCGGGGGAAAGGAGGAGAGGGAAGCAGGCAATGGTTTTTCCCAAGCAGCACCTCCTTCGATTGCTCCCCTCTGCTCCTTCCCTCCACCCCCACTAAGGCTTAGTAATTGTTAGCCTGGGGAAAGGAGGAGAGGGAAGCGTGTGATGGAAGTGCTGCTTGGGGAAAAAATCCCATTGCCTGCTTCCCTCTCCTCCTTTCCCCAAGCTAGCAATTGCCAAGCCTTAGCTGGAGGAGGGGAGCATGCTACAGAGGGGATGCTTGAAAAAAAACTAAAACATTGCCTACTTGGCACTATCTGCACACTGTGCGGTTTGTCCAGAACAGCCTTGTCCGGGAGACGCCAGAAGAGGGCATGAGAAAGAGGGACCCTTCTCCCACTCCCCCTCTTCCCCCCCCCCAGGATTAGGCACCTCTTGCTCATGGGTGAGAAGTGGGGGCGCAAAAACTGACTTTGTCTCCGGGCGCTCCAAATCCTAGCTACGCCTCTGTCCTACTCGGCCTGTTTTGATAACAAAACAAAATATCAGCATCTCCTGGAAATTGACAGCCACAAAGGGCTGACTTTGGCTTGCCTCTGGACTCCATTATGCAGAAGTAAATAGGCAAGAGAATTCTTCTAGTTGAAGAACTATCATGAAATATAAAATTTCACATTGTCGACAACATTAACAGTGTTACAATAAAATTATGACAGTGGTTTGAAGATAGTTTGGCTGATCGATAGTTTATGATGTAAGTGGCTTGGGGGAAAGCCTGCCAGAAAAGCCACACTTTTAACATGTTTTTTTAAAGAACACTTCAATATACGGACCACAAGCAGCATTGGCCGTCGGGGAGGTTGCTTGCCAGGGGCCCATAATATGGAAAGGATTTATCTCTAGGTGAGGGCTGCCGGAGTTTGCTTTCCACGGGAGTTTGTTAAACCCAACACACTGGAGCATTGCAGCAACCACTGAGAAACCATTGCTTTAAAATTAGATGGATACTATGAAGACTTCGAAGAAAGATGGCATGATTTCTACAATTTTTTAGATCAATATTATAAGTCAGTTAAGTTTCCTGTTTAATGTATGAGTAATTGAGACAGTTCAGGATCATATATTGTTATGATGAGATGCAAATTTTGTTTGAGAAGATTAGAATCGTTCCATTTTTTTCCTTTTTTTGATTGACAACTTTTTTGTTTGAAAACCATAAATAAACTGCAAAAAAAAATTAGCATTCTTCATGTCCCACCCATTGGCTGGTAAGCTGCTGCCACCGCCACACCACTGGATGACAACAATACAAACATGTCGAAAACCACTTCCATGCAGCCAGATTTAGAGGAAATCTGAAAATCCATTTGCCTTGGCAGAATTTAATCTGTGCAGTTGCCAGGAGTGGGGGTTAGCAGGGACCCCTGCCTTGCATGCAGGACCAGCTTGTTTGTGAAGTCAACAGAAAGAAGAAAAGCTAGATCCTCACAGTGAAGAAGCCAGGCATTACCCACCACCCAGTAAAGGAAAAAGCTGTCTTAATCGCTGACAGACTATTACAGGGAACGGAGGCACCACCATATGTTGGCCAAGTAAGATGCTAAGCCTTTAGGAACAGAAAATGATCTCTGTCTTTTAAAAAACCCAAAACATCTGGAGGTAGGAATATCAGTGCAAGTCTCTTTTAGGAGATAAAAGTAACCCCCCCACCCAAAAAAAAGATGAACAATTGCAGGAAGAAAGGGGGAATAGCATTTGAGAAGCACAAGAATTTGTTTATTAAGTCATGTGTGAGGCAGAATAAAGGCACAGATGGTGCCAGTTTTAATAATATAATTTTACACAGTGTCATATAATACCAGTGAGTGTTTTTGCACCCTTTTACATTACTGCTAATTGTATTTTTCAGTGAATCTTCATGGCACTATAAGAATAACAACTTTTGAACTGCATGGCTGGAAGGAACTAGGGAGGGGCACAAAATGAAAAATTAAATGCTGTTTTGTCGTTTTGTTACGTAACGAAACAAAACAAAATGAAATAAAACAAGGAAGCAGCATTTCATTATAGATGAAAAAAAAATGAATTGGTCTTTCCCCCCCCCCTGTTGAAATGAACTGTTTCACTGCATCTGTACCTGACCATCTTCAGAGGGCTCCTGCTGAGATGTCATGGGTTGGACTCCTTTAAAACTGGCCCAGTCATCACCAGGGGCATTCCCTGGTGCTGACTGGGTCAGTTTTAAAGGGGTCCAGCCATTGACAGCTCGGCAGAAGCCCTCTGAAAATGGTCGGGTGAGGAGTGCAATCACCTAGAACTGCCCACCCGACCATATTCGGGCTCCTGCAAAACTGACATGGGCTGGACCCCTTTATAACTGGCCTAGTCAGCACCAGTGGGATCCCCTGGTGCTGACTAGGCCAGTTTTAAAGGGATCCAGCTGATAACAGCTCAGCAGGAGCCCTTTAAAAAGGGCTCCCGGGTAGCAAATCTGGTGCTTCTAGGACCTAGGGGAGGAGTTTCGTTTCATTTCGTTTTGCTTTGTATGATTTTTAAAAAAAATTGTTAAGAAACAAAACGAAATGAAACAGGGGTGTGCACGAAATGAAACGAAATGAAATGTCATTTTCCCATTTTGTGCCCATCCCTAGAAGGAACCCTATGGTTCGTTGACCACAGCCCCTATCAAGGAAGTACAGTGGGGTATTGAACTCCCAACCTTTGGCTCCATAACCACCAAAGCCAACGAGCTATCTAGATGTGGTTTACCCTTCTTTTCTTCCCCGGGTGCCCTGGGACGGTGCAGCTTTGCCCAAGGTGACACAGGCTGGCTCTTCTCCTGGGAGGTCTCTGGCTCTGCAACCGGAGACTGAAACTACTAGGCCATCCAGCCAGCTTCTTTAAATCAAGGGCAGCTCCAGGAAAAGAAGTCTGTGAAGCAGACATCCCCAAACACTTCATTAATATCTCACTACCCAGAATAAAGCCATCGACGATGGCAGTGACCGGACTCCAAATATACACACTTCGATAATGGAATAAAACTAACGTGTTATACATCCCCCCCCCCGCCTTATGATAATTTTCTATTAGTTCTTTGTTTTTTTCCCATCTGTTCTTATTTTGAATTGTTAAATCATTTTGATTTATTGTATTTGTGCTCATTTGCTTATTTGTTCCTTTTATTATGATGATTTGATTATTTGGTCCGACTGATTAATTTTTATTTACTGTTTTAAGTTGTTTAATCTGTTTTTGTATTTTGTATATGTTTGTAAACTGCCCAGAGTAGCTTTTTTACTAGATGGTTGCGGTATATAAATCAAATCAAATAAATAAATAAATAAATAAATAAATAAATAAATAAATAAATAAA
>JAHTLZ010000252.1:15775147-15798714 GCA_023846285.1 Phrynocephalus versicolor | reverse complement strand
TAAATAAATAAATAAATAAATAAATAAATAAATAAATAAATAAATAACACTTGCTCTCACTAGTTAATGTTAATTCTTTACTTAGTTGCCTAGGAAGGTATTTAAACACACAACAAATAGATCAACAGATGGCATTAGAGCTTTTGTTGCAGTGCCCAAAACACCGGTGCGTCATAGTTTTGACTTACAGTACACTGCAGAGCACTTTGAAATGGAATATGCCAAGCTTAAAAAGTTCCCTGCTCCTGCTACGTTAGGAGAATCATCCAGAGATTTCGTTTCTGTTTGCATGTGGACATCTTGATTCTAACGGAAGCAGCTCCACTAAAACCTATATGATGGAATCTGATCACCTTTTTCATCATGTGCAGTCAATGAAGGAAGGCAACTGCAGGTGTAACTCTGACCTAAAGAAAATGCAGCAAGGAGGAATCATTCCTGATCAGCCAGCAAAGGACCATGGAGGCTTGCACTGACCGATTATGTAAAAACGGTGGGCCTAAAAATAATGCTTTCTTAAGTTAAGTAAAAGTGAGAGAATTTAAGGTGACACAACTGGATCCAAGAATAGGAAAAAGGGGGTTAGAAAAAGCCGACTCAGCAGACTGCATGTTATACCAAAGTCTCGGGGTGGATGGGGGATTGAAAAATAGAAAAAAAAGTGAGAAATTGATGAGGGTGTGCCTGCAGACATGTATATAATTACAATCAAGCGGACCCATTGGCTTCCTTAAACTTTTTGAGTTAGGACTGGGCAGAGAGGATCCAAGTCTAATAAGGCAGCCACATTTTATTTATTTGCTATGTTTGTAGTGACAGTTATGTTTTATATTTAGTTATTTTGTTACCTTTTAGTCTTTAGTATTGCCTCCAATGAGTTAATGATAGCGACCATCTTAGAACGGCAGAGCTGGAAGGGATCCTGTGGATCCCTGAGTCCAACCCTTGTCAAGGAGAGCCAGAGGGAGAATCGAACTCCCAACCTTTGGCACTGCAACCAGATGCCTAAACCGCTGAGCTATCCAGCGGTGCACAGTTGGCTTCTTTTCTCTTTCAGCCTCAAACCATCCGGGAGAGGTATCAACACTTGGGAGCAAAAGCAAGGGCCTCCATCACAGTGGCCAACAGCACAGAAGACCTCCAACCTAAGTTAGTACATGATTGCCCTGTTTCCCCGAAAATAAGTCAGTGACTTATATTAATTTTTGCTCCCAAAGATGCACTCGGTCTTATTTTCAGGGGATGTCTTATTTTTCCCATGATCTTTTTAAGTAATCCCCCACCCCCCACCCCTGTGCCAGTGGATACCTTCACCAGACATCCCGCCACGCCTTTATCAGGCATTTCCCCCCTACCTCAGTCACCCCTGTGTGTCCACACAATGTGCCCGACTCCGGCCCCACGTGACTCAATGTCTAATTGTGAATCACACAGACTGTGTCAGGGCAGAGCAAGCAGCAAGTGGCAGCTTGTCCTGGCGGCAGCGTGGGCTCTCTGATTAAAAGAGATCTCGCACTTCCTGTCTGCTCCGGCTGCTCTGCGGCCAACAGTAAGCTGCACGCGGCACCTGCCACTACAGTCCAGAGTCCAGAATTATGGTAGCTTTGGGGGCCTTATTATCGGGGAAGCCGTATCTTCGGGGGGGGGGTTATTATCAGGGAGGTCTTATTTTCAGGGGATGCCTTATATTTCAGCAAGAAGCAAAACTGTAAGTAGGCCTTATTTTTGGGGATGTCTTTCTTTTGGGGAAACAGGGTATCAATAGTTAACCTTCCCCCACCCCTCTTTCCATCGTGCAAACGACCCACAAAAGTCACAAAAATCCCCGAGAGGCCAGACGGGAGAGGTTGAACTGCAGTACCAGCGTTTAGCTCTGGTGACCAAACAAGACGGCCTTCCACCTCTCCTCCAATTGTCTTATCCACTGACCGTTTCAACAGGTCACAACCTTTGGTAATGTGCTTTAAGAAGAGTAACATTGGGCAAACAGCCCAGCCTGCTTCTAGCGGCCCCAGCCTAGAGCTCTCGGTAAGCCAGCTGGCTTTCTTTCTGTTTATTTATAAACACATGCTCACCGATGACTTAACTCACAGAGGTGGATGCTACGAGAGAGAAACCAAATGCTGCCTTAGCATTAGTTACGTAATAAGAGGACTGATGCATCGCTTGCCGGCTTGCATGAAGGGAAGAGTGATCATGCAGCAGGTATAATTCAAATGCAATCCTTACTCTCTGGCAGATCGTTGGGGACAGTAAGGAGACTTCTCCAAACCTCTTATTGCCCAGGTGCACAGGGCCAGTCCTCCCATAAGGCAAAATGAGGTCGACGCCACAGATTGTTTTCCTGGGGCATTGTGAAACAACAGGACATTGTTATCTAATTAAACTTCCTTCCAAACAAAACAAAGCAAACACAATTTTTAAAAATATGGGGACCATGTAGAAAGTAACATGTACAATGGAAACCTTTAGGACATAGGCCAGTACAGTAGGACCCCTGTATCCACTGATTCAGTTATCTACAGTTGGCACGGGAAAAATTAAATAAATAATTCAGCAGCCGCAAAGCAAGCTAGTGTCACAAACAGCAGCTGTAAAGCAACCTACGGTCACAACATAGAAGTTTTGGGGATTTTTGTTGTTCTCTCTTATCCATGGTTTTCATTATCCACAGGAAGTCCTGGAACCAATCCCCAGTGTATACCAGGGTCCTACTGTATCTCTTTCCTGTCCCAGCTAGAGTAGACCCATTGACTCAATGGGATGTACATATATATTGATTTACCTTTTAGTGGGATTCCCCGTATGGTGTATTAAGACCCTGGACAAGCGATCCCCGGTTGGCCACAGAAAACTCACTGGGGTGAGTGGACTTGGTAAAAACTACTTAAATATCTCACTGGCCTTGAAAGTTGTATTACAACTTTTAGGGTTGCAAGAGGTTGATTTCATCTTGACAGCACATCCCGCAGACCCATGAAACAGATGCTCTGGATCTGTCTTGGGAGTAACTGCAGGGTCCTGGCCATTCAGTTGAGTTATCTTGTATAAATGTTTTTTTTTTAAAAGCTGTACAAAAAGTGTAACAACCTGATGCCAGCCAACATTAAGGATATTTATTAGTCCGCCACACGTCTATTTTGTTATTGTTGTTTAGTGCAGTGCAGTATAGTAGATAGAGGGATGGACTAGGACTTGAGGATTTTATTTATTGGAAATTTAGGAAAGAAATGATGAATTTTAAATGCACTGGTGTCTGGCTGTTTGCGAGTATTAAAAAGTATTGGATAAATATAGTTTAATACCTAGTGTATATAACTCGAGCTGACGTGACTTACTTTTGAAGCCATAATTATAGCACAGTTAAATAGAAAAACAATACTGATGACAAACATTTTCATAGCTTCACGTCTCCTTGGTATTCCATCTGTATAAAATGGAGCTAATAATATTGTTATTCAGCTAAACAAGAATCAATTCAGGCAGATTCCACTTTAAAACTGCTCTCCATGAATTCTATGACACTATTGTTTGATTTTGAGACTTCTGTGATGGAGTGAACGGCAATTTTTCTTATACCATTTTCACATGTGCCATCTACATAGGAATTTTAAAAAATCATGCATATGTGACTTTTACTCACATTTTAACCTATTCAATCTTTTCAGCAATGCTCTTATCAAAAAGATATGACAAAAAGAAGACAAAGAAGATGCTGCAGGGAACAACTATTTCAAAACAGGACAGTTAAAGAATAAATGGATGACCTATTATTTGTCTTTCATATGAATCCATAGGATCACCTAGACTTTGTGTTTATAACCACTTATAACCTTGTGTGATTGCATTGACACTATGTTTTCAATGTTAGTTTTCATTACTCATAACTTTACATGGAATTTTACTCTCCTTTTAACTGCTCGCATTCTCTTGCAGCTTTAATGTAACATTGTCTATTAATGCTGTAAGATGTCCCTCAATTCCCTGTTCTAAGTACTTGAACATGTCTTAATTGTGCTGAACTGTATATTATCCCTCATTACTGTAAGCTGCCTTGGGTCCTTTTCCAAGGAGAAAGGCAGGGTAAAAATACTCTAAAATAAAATAAAATAATATAAAATATTTCCCCGAAAGGTCGATAAAGTGACTCAGAGAAGTAGGAAGCTAGTTCCAGACTGACTCAGCAGAAAGGCAGACACTCTGAGACACAAACTCTTATGTTTCGCCAGCTGTTTTACAGTTTAATAAAAGTGTTAAGTTTCTTAACTGCTTTCTTTGTTCAGAAGAGACAGGGCTCAAATGGACTCATGAGCTTGGGGTTGAAATTAGGATGGAGTGATCCCAAAGTTCTTCTTTTCTTCAAAGAAGGGCACTCCTTTATTTGGCTGGTAGACAAGTCCATAGGAATTGGGAAGATACGGAACTGGTCATCCAAACATAGGACATTTCTAAGATCGGCTCTCCTAGTAGCAAGTAGAAATTTATTGAAGAGGTCAACAAACTGTTTCATCAACCAGACATCATGCACAATGATATAAAATATAGTACAATAATATAAAATAGCATAAACTTACAGACATTGGCCCTTAAATGGTAGAAAGAAATTCAATCCAATAAAATCTCGCTTTAAAACACACGATTAAAAGACACATTCCTTATCACTCTCTTTCCTTCTAAGGCAGGCATGCCCAAACTTCAGCCCTCCAGATGTTTTGGGACACCAACTCCCACAGTCCTTTGCCACTGGAAATACAAGATTGGAATTCTGGGAGTTGTGGTCCAAAACATCAGGAGGGACAAAGTTTGGACATGCCTGTTCTAAGGAAGGCTGCCTGGAATGCAAAAAGGGCAACCCTCACAAAGAGATTCCGTTTTTTCTCATCATCTCATGTTCCCGTATTATTTAGAAAAGGAGCAAGATAATGCTTTCTAATATTATCATACAACGGACAGTGTAACAAATAATGGGCAAGGTCTTCCACTTTATCTGCCCCACAGAGGCAAAGTCTATTTTGTATTGGGATGCCCCAAAATTGACCCTGTTGCATCATGGTGTCCATTTGTTGGAAGCGAAGGCGAGTAAAGGCTACACGCAAGTCCCTTTTCATTGCAAAGGACAGATATTTTTCTTTCTGGAACAGAACCTAACACTTTGCTGGCCTAGTACTATTGTGAGACAGAGGCCAGCTTAATATCCCACCAAGAGATGGAATCCTAGCTAACTCAGGAACATGACTATCTCCTTTAGACATTAGAAAGGAAGAGGAAGTGTGTCATCACTAAGTTCTGACAGTGCTAATTTATAGATACATAGGTACTAGGGATGGGCACAAAACAGAAAAATAGAGTTTCATTGTGTTTCATTTCTACTAGTCATTTGTTTGTTTCATTTTAAAATGATTTTTTGTAAAAAAAACTGTAATGAAATGAAACAATATTGAACAATTCGTTACTCTATATAATGGCTCCCCTGGGATCTAGAGGCCCCAAACTTGGTGGGCAGCTTTTTACAAGGGAGCCATTTTACAGAGTAATGAAACATTTCATTTTCAAAGGGAAAAAGAAGTGTTTCATTCCACAATGAAACACAGTTTCCTGTTTCGTTTCGTAACGTTTCAAAACTATTACAAAACAACGAAACAGCATGTCTTTTTTTTTGTACGGTGCCCCTTTCTAATAGGCACTATTTTCTGTCTATTTTGGTAACACTGTGTGCTGAAGAGGGAACTGCTGAAACTTAAATATAATTATAAACTGTTTCACTGAATTGGAGCACCCTGCGAGCAGGAGATCTGTGTTGCTGTGAGGTCTGTGGTGCTGATAGAAGAAATGCAGGACAGGTCATGGTGGCTATGGAGCCAGAAGTTTGGAGTTTGGTTCCCCACTGTGTTTCCTGAGAGAAGAGCCAGCCTGGGTGACATTGGGCAAATTCCACTGTCCCCAGATGGCCCCCAGAGGAAGGGAAGGGAAAAACTACCTCTGAGTAACTGCTGTGAGTTAGTTCTCTGTCTGTGGAACTGGAGGTTGGGAGTTTGAATCTCCACTGTGCCTCCTCGATAGGCACTATTGGACTTGATGATCCAGCAGGTCCCCGCCAGCTTTTAGAAGATGTTGATGAACAAGGCTTCTTCTTCTTCTTCAAGTGCCATGTCCTCGTAGAACGTTGGCGATCAGTAGCCTGAATTGGTTTCTATCTAAGGCCATTCTAAACAGAGCAGCTGTGCTCACTGCAAACTATTGGCCTAAGTTCTTAAGTTAGAATGTTCTTCTGCACCCAGAAGCCCCAAGCAAGGCTTGGTCTCTCCCAATGTCTTTGGACTATCATTAAGCCATACACAAGCTTTTAATCAGAGGATTCATTAAAAAAAATAAAGGATTCTACTCTGATAGCCCTTTCAGAGGGAAGACTGGAAAAGAGGAGAGATGACCATGTCAAACCACACTTTGGAAAAGTTCCTCTCTTTTTTGGACCACAGATCCCAAAATGCCTCCATCACTATGAGCAGGGGTCAGGCTTGTCCGTAAACCCCAGGGAAAGTTGCCAGGCTGGTGTTTGTCCTGAAGCTTTCTGCTACTATAGGACATGTGTGGGATCCCAGGACATGGATGTGTGGGTTGAGTTGAGGTTTATAGGTACAACGTTGTTTTTCCGTAGCATGCCAAGGTCGGCAAACCACACAAGAAGCTAGGCATGGAACTGCAGAACAAGGTGTCTGTGGGAACACCATCTACTCAGGAGTTTGTTTTCTGTTCCCAAAATGGAATTGCACACTGATCAGATACAATTCTACTCATATTTTCCATCCAAGCTTTCTTGAGTTCAGCAGGAAGGATGGAGGGTGGGCGGGCGGGGGAGAATCTTTTTGTATTGGTGTTGCTATTGTTAAAACATTCAGAAACTGGAAAACCCTTGCTGGTTTCCTGTGTATATAATCACCTGGCAATCCACCAGTACACCCACCTTCTGCCTCTCTTGGCAAAACAAGGGATAGACAATCGCAACCCTCCCAGACAGAAACAATGGCAGAAACAGAAGGAGGTAAGCAGTCTACGGAGAGCTATGAGTCTCAAGTAGCATGAAAAATAAAAGAGATCAGAGGCTAATCCATATCTCAGCCTCCCGACCTAAGCGATCCCAGGTTACGATGCCAAGCTTGTGAACAGCCACTCACCTGCGGCAAAATTCTGTCCTGAGATTAAAAGAGAAGCTTTATAAACATTGCCTCTTGTAGGTCAACAATGACTCAAAGTAGGTCTCTTTGAAGGAGCAGGCTGAAGCAAGTTTGGGGGCACTGAAAAACATTTCTTTCCTCATTTTTTTTTAAATCATTTCCATTCTCTGTAACAATTCATTGTCTAAAAGGCGAAGTAATGCCTCCCAATCTACATCCTTCTGAAAAAGGGCCAGAGTGATCTAAAGGTGATCTATTCCCATCCCCTAATTAGGCTGAAAATGTTTAAATTAAGGCTGCCGTCCTCTTAATGGATGATGTATCAATGGTAACCTTACTCCCCCTCTTCCGAAAGGTAAAGCTTCCATGTATGTGTGTTTTTATTACTAAGCACATGGCCTAAATTTAATCTCTAGCTTTGTTACTGTTAAATAAAACCTGTCTGTTTTCTTTTCTCCACTTACCAAAGGACATGCACTGTAGAATGGAGACTAATGGATATAAAAACTAGATTTTGTCCTTTCAGAAATGAGGGGATCGACCCTTGGTTTGGACAAAGGAGAAACCAGGAGAAATCCTAGAAGCAGAGTATTTAATGACTTCCTTCCATATCTCCATCAGCTTTTGTTAACATCCATCCAGATAGAGAGAATGGGACACTTTGCACGCCAGGCTATTGAGTATCATTTGGCCCAAGAAACACACTGCCTCACGGTGGGTTTTGGCTCTCTTTTCATGGGCCAACCTGCCTACCACCAGTTTCTCCTCCGACTCCACTCCTATTTCCTAGACAAACGGCATCGCCTTACCGGAATCAGAGCTAGATTACCATCTGGCAAACCGCCTTTGAGCTACAGCCTGGAAGGACTTTTATGGATGACCACAAATGAGATTACTACTTTCTCGGTCTGCTGATGTCAATGTGGTTTTCAGCCTTTTGTGTTTTTTTCCCCAGAGACAACAGGTAGAGAGAACAGGACCTCTGATGGCATCTGGCCTGGATGCCTTCAAAAGGGGGATAGGACAGATTCCTGGAGAAAAGTCCATCCCAGGTTACACACCATGATGGAGGTGTGTCATCTCCAGGCTTAAAACCAGGGTATTTCATGGGCCAGATGTAGGGGAGTGGTGTCAGGAGACAGATATCTAGTCTCATGCGCTCCCAGACGCATCTGGTGGGACCACTGTGAGATACAGGAAGCCGGACTAGATGGGCCTTTGGCCTGATCCAGCAGGACTTTTCTTATGCTTGTATATGTTCTTATGACCTCACAAAACCGTTGCTTGCGTTCTTCTTCAGTGACTGGTTGACTGATTTGTGTAGAGAGTTTGTCCCCCAAAAATTGAAAAATGTTTTCTCTCCCCTAACCATTACACGGAGCTGAAGACCAAGCTGGGTCCTGGCGACCCATGACTGTAACTTTATGTGGTGCATGGAGGGGGGGCTGGGAGACATCTTATTTCATCTTATAATAATCTTAGAAGGACCCCTCTGGATCATGGAGTCCAGCCCCTGTCAAGGAAGCCCAGTGGGGAACTGAACTCCCAACCTTTGGCTCTGTACGGGTGCGAAAGCTGGACAGTGGTGCAGGAGGAGACCTTTGCAGACACCCTGGACTGTGAGAAAGAAGAACAAGTGGGTCCCAGCGCAAGCCAGGTCTGAACTATCTCTGGAGGCAAACATGTTGCAACTGAGGCTGCCTTACTTTTGGGACCCTCACGAGAAGCAGGATTCCTGGAAAAGGCAATAATGCTGGGGAAAGTGGAAGGCAGCAGGGGAAGAGGAAGGCCAAGCATGAGATGGACTGACTCCCTAAAGGAAGCCATGGCTTTTGATTTTTTTGAAGGGATAAGTAGGGCAGACAAAGGCAGGACGGAGGTCACTCATTCATAGGGTCACCTTTAGGGATGGGCACGAAATGGAAAAATTTGTTTCATTTCATTTCATTTTGTTTCCCGTGATTCATTTTGTTTTCTTAGAAATGATTTTTTTTAAAAAAAAATTGTACGAAACAAATCAGTAATGAACTGATTCATTATTCTATAAAGCAGTTCCGATAGGACCCAGAGGAGCTGTTTTACAGCAAAACAAATTGGTTCTTTTTAAACGAAAAAAAGTTGGTCCGTTTCGTTACTAACGAAACGCTGCTTCCCCAGTTTGTTTTGCTTCATTGCATTACAAAATGGCCCACACGGTGAAACAGCATTTCATTTTTCTTTTGGGGCCCATCCCTAGTCACCATGATGGCAACTTGATGGCACATGACAACCGTTTGTAGACCTGTTGGTTCTTCCATATCAAGGTATATATTCCTGAATGGGATACAACCCGTTGTTAATTTGAGCGAAGGGCAGGGTGTGTTCCTTATTCCGCAGCATCCTTCTCTCTTGTTTCTAAGTGTGCCTGCATGCACATATCTGTCAAGGGAAGAAATACGGCACTGTTGCTTGATGCCCTGTGACTGGTAGCATCTGGAGCTCTCCGGAAGGCACCTGGGTATCCCTTCAGGAAGATCAGATGCTTGTGAAACATGGCAGGACTGCCTGAGGGCTTATTGGGTCCTCTCAGAGCAGCGAGTGCCTGTGAATGCCAGTAGGCCTGGAAAATATGGTTGCCTTCTTACTTCCTCGTTCAGGGAAACATGGAAGGCAAGAAGGTGACGTTTTTATCGATGCTGTAAGGAGAGGGTGTCTCAACCATTCAGATTCAGAGTATTGTATACAATTCTGGTCAGCGCATCTCAAGAAAGACATAGTAGAACTGGAAAAGGTGCAGAAGAGAGCGACCAAAATGATTACTGGCCTGGGGCACCTCCCTTATGAGGAAAGGCTAAAACATTTGGGGCTCTGTAATCTGGAAAAAAGGCGCTTGAGGGGGGATATGATTGAGACATACAAAATAATGCAGGGCATAAGTCAAGTGGATAGAGGGACGCTCTTCTCCCTCTCACAAAATATCAGAAGTAGGGGACATCCACTCAAATTGTGGGCTGGGAGAGTAAGAACAGACAAAAGAAAATATTTTTTCACCCAGCGCGTTGTTAGTCTGTGGAACTCCCTGCCACAGGATGTGGTGATGGCATCTGGCCTGGATGCCTTCAAAAGGGGATTGGACAGATTCCTGGAGGAAAAGTCCATCCCAGGTTACAAACCATGAGGGAGATGTGTAATCGCCAGGCTTAAAACCAGGGTACTTCAAGGGCCAGATGCAGTGGAGTGGTATTAGGAGACAGATATCTTGTCTCATGCACTCCCAAATGCATCTGGTGGGGCCACTGTTAGATACAGCATGGCTCTTCTTATGTTCTTATGTTCTTATGTTCAGAGGCAAACTCTTGAGGAACAAGGCCAAAAGACACCACCAAAGCTACCCTTTTGGATTCATTAGTATTCGGAAACCATCCCCTCTGTGGTAATAACCATCGGTTGCTATGCAGGCAACCTTTTCTACTCCTGTTTCATTGTGTGTGTGTGGGGGGGGGAATGAAAGCTAGCAAACACAAACCATGCTTGGGGGAGAGGGGCAACGGACACCTGATTGATGGCCAGAGGAGAAAACTAAAATCTCATGTCCTTACCAAAGGAAATGCAAGAGGTCACCCTGTCATCCCTGCACTATACTGTTCAGCCCTCTCTCTTTGTTTTTGTTGGTTTTGTTTGGGAGTGGGCATAAAATTAAATTAAAATTGGGAAAGAGAAATATGGTGGAAAGGTCAGGATTACATAAAAAGGATCATGATTAATTGTGAAAAGGTCATGATTACATAAAAATGAAGATACGTTTACGCAGAGGGGATCCTCATGCCCCACTGTGCTGTTCAACCTCTGTCTCTTAAGAAATTCAACCCATCAATATACTGAGCAGAGGGTCGGCCACTTGGCAGCCTGGCTCCACAGTCTTCCTTGTTCCATTTGCCACCTTGTTGGCCTAGGTTTTGATTTCCCATGTGACCCAGTTTTAGCACACTTCCTACACTGGCACGAGAGGCGGGCACAAACTGGAAATACGATGAATAGGGCTGGTTCATAAATCACCATGAATCACCATGAACCTCCAGGAAAACGATCTAGTTTGTGAATGACTTTTCCCATTCATGCCTTCAGGTGGAGGGTAAGTGAAATGTACCTGCTTCTTTTTCCTATTATACAGGACAGAAGAATTTTCTGGCAGTTGACCATTTTGCTCCAATGATTATGAAGATGATGGTGGTGATGATATGCTGTTCAAAGCTGGCTGGTTGCTGGTTTGGAACAAAACAAAGGCCCAGAGAGATGACGTGGACAGACCTTGTGTTGTGCGAACAAGGCAATCTTTTACCATGTCCCCAGTTGCTTCCTCTAAAGGAACAGAGACAGCAAAACAAGCACGGATCCACCTGTTTGCATTCTGCTGCCCCCAAATACAAAGGAAATTGATCCTTTAAAAATAAAACTAGAAGAGAACAGGAAATTTGGATTCCAGAACGCCAACTCATCATCCTTAGCTGACTCGCTCCATGGAAGCAAGCTCATTACACGTGGTGCTTTCATCCAGTGGTTTAGAAACTGTATTTCCAAAGGCACTTCCCCCAGAGTAATGGGATTCCCAAAGAATGGAATGAGGCACAGAAATGTTTTTTAAAAATTCAGCTACCCACAGGGTCAGTCTAAGACACTCTGCTGCCTGAGGCAGATGGCATCCCTTCCTAGTCCTCCTATAGAACTTATTTCTCCAATACAACTAGAACTTATATCTCAGTTTGACTCGGCATTCCCCCCCCCCCAATTGTGGGGAGCAAGCTGCTTTGGAGGAAAGGCTGGGACCCTGGATCACAAATCCCAACCTTCCAGGACAAAAGAATAGCCAAGCCGCTGCCACCTCTATCTCCTCCCCACCAACATGATAGGGTCGGCTTGTGTTGACCCTCATGAGTGGTCTTTCCTGGAACACACATCTGAACAGGAGTGTCAAGGATGTCCTAATTTATAGACAGGGTGTTACTGGTCACCCCTAAGCCCATGCATCAGGAGAGGTATGCTCCCAAATGCTAAAGATTTCTGGCCTCCTGTGACTCCTCTGAATGAACGTCCAACCAGAGGAATTCCATGTGCAAGGACCTTCACCCATACTGTCCTCTCCTCCTGGAAGGGAGAAGGAACCCTAGACCAGGGGTGTCCAAACTTTGGCCCTCCAGATGTTCTGGACCACAATTCCCAGAATTCCAAGTCTGTATTGCCAGTGACAAAGGACTGTGGGACATGGTCCAAAACATCTGGAGGGCCAGAGTTTGGCCACCACTGCCCTAGACAGAAGGATAAGCAGGCATAGGGGGAGCAAAAATAGTGGTGAAGGCTAGTGCAGAGGTGAAGTCCTATTGAAAGCAGTGGATCCCACCTTCGTATCCCCAGGTGCTCATGGACTGCAGCTTTCTGTTTCTGTACTTCTCCCATCTCTAGCACTGGGAGATCTGAGCCTTTGTGTGAACCATGTTAATAGACGGGCTAGAACGGCTGGACAGCGGTTTAGGTCTCTGGTGGGGCAGCCTGTACTTGGGAGTTCAATTCCCCTCTTTGCCTCCTTGAGAGGGGCTGGGCTCAGAAATCAATTGTATCCTTTCCAGCTCCATAGTTCAAAAATGCTGTCGTTGTTGTTAGCAAACCAGATTGTTATAAACAGGGATGTTCAGAGGAGGGAAACAAAGATGGTCAGGGGACTGGACACTGAGCCCTATGAGGACAGGCTGAAGGACTTGGTCATCTTTAGCCTGGAGAAAAGAAGACTGAGGGGAGATATGATAGCACAGTTCAAATATCTGAAGGACAGTCATACAGAGGAGGTGAAGGATCTGTTCTCAGTCATTTCCAGAATGGAGGGCACGTAATAATGGGCTTAAGACAAGTTCAGGGACTCCGGTTTAGGCTGATTATCAGAACAAATGTCTTAAGTGTTAGAGCAGTATGGCAATGGAAGTAACTACCTCAGGAGGTGGTGAGTGCTCCGACACTGGAGGCATTCAAGAAAAATGTAGACAACCACCCGGCAGATATCCTTTGATTTGTATGCCTGCATGGACCAGGAGATTGGACTTGATGGCCTTGTGAGACCCTCCCAACTCAATGGTTCTCTGAGTCTAAACCAGTAGTTCTCAACCTGTGGGTCCCCAGATGTTCTTAGACTGCAACTCCCAGAAACGCCTTCCAGCACAGCAAGTGAGGTAGGCTTCTGGGAGTTGCACACCAGGGACATCTGGGGTCCCACAGGTTGAGAACCACTGTTCTAAACAAAAAAAAAAATGAAATCAGCACCGAAGAGAAATTGAGTGTTTTACAATGGCCTACCAGACTGGTGTTCTGCAGTCATGTTGGGACTATAATTTTCATAATCCCTGGCCAGTCCTGGTGATGGGAACTGTTCGCGTCAACACATTGCGAGGACACCAGGTTGAAGCAGGCTGTTTGCGTGGTGGGCACTTTCTCCAGAAGGGAGGATACAAGGCAGCAATCCTCTCTTGCAAAAATTATGATGGGCAACCCTATCTCGTGACATCTGCCAAACAGGCCTTGCCTAAGGTTTGGAGTACTTGTCCTTGGGTCAAGATATCTTATGATGTTTTTATCCTTGGCTGCCCAGCCTGTCACAAGCCCGGTGCCTGCAGGCAGGATATGAATACTGACTTTGTTGAGTTGTTTTTCAGCAAGAAAATCTGGATTCTGCTTCCGCTTGGCTCTACAATCCTGAATGGAGTGTCTATACTAAGCCATATATGGGTTGTTTTGCAGATGTCTTGCCTATCAGAAACAAAACGGCAACATCTAGTAAAAAAAACACAGCTGGAAAAAGGGAGGTCAGCATTAAGGACATGACTTGTATTAAGTTGTAAGAGAAGTCCCCCATGTCTGATGTCCTCTAGTTTTTGATCCTAAGAACTGGCTAGTACTTGTGGTAGGAGACCCTCGCAAAATACCGAGTTTTGTACTGGGTACAGGCTGCAACTTGGTGATCTCACACATGGTCTACACACAGAAACTCCCAAGCTAAGAAACAATCATGCCCCCAAGTTCCAGAGAGCTGCTGTCAATTTGAGACTTTATTGGATGAGATAGACCAACAGCTTTATTCTTACAAGGTGGCTCTCTATGTCTGTAGGAAAAGTTTTGGGGCCATAGGGCTGGATTCTTCTTCTGCTTTTAAAAAAATAATGCTCTATGGAGGTGTGATAGGGAGGCTGGTCTCTCACCAGATCCTGAATGGTTGGAAACCAAAGGCCCCTTTCGTCAAAAACTAAAAGGATAGCTCAACTCAGAGGCAGAAGAATTCTGACCTGCTTTGGGCAAATGGTTCAGTAGCCCAGTTACACGATGCAGAGATGTGGTAGAATCTCTCAGCTTCTGATGTCTGGCAGGCCCAGAAAATAGTACATCACACACAAACTGCTTCCTCTTTAGGGCTTCTGGGAGACTTAAATTCATCTGTCAAGGCACACTCAACAGCCCAAGTGTGGCTCCACACACCACACACACACACACATATATATATATATTTAATTCTGTTCTCGGCAGTGTTGCCTCATCCTCTGCCGAGAGCAACTGTGCGAACAATACTCAACCCAAAACTTGGGCACTTAACAGATTCCAGAACTGTTATTGTGTGTGCATGTGTGTGTGCGTGCGTGCGTGCTTAGGAAGAAAAGATGCAGCAAGTTTTATGGGCCAGTGAGGACCAACCACGAGTTCTGTCTGCCCAGTTCCTCTGGCTTGCACAAGCAGGTTCTGATGGGAAGCATCCAGCTTTGTTGAAGAGGGTTTGCATCGATGTAGCAAGAGCTGTGTGCCAGCTCAAGGTTTCAGATTTCCATCTGGATGATGAGGGGGACGTTGCAGGGATCCTGGCTCTCTTACAGAAGGGACTGAAACCAGCTGCTCTGCTACAGCAGCTCATAGGGTAGTTTTTTACTTCCTTTTATTAAAAAAAAACCCATTAGTACTGTATTTACTGATGTTGAAAGCAGAACTAGAAAAACGTCACCAAACGTCCAAGGGATGTGGCTTTAAAAATGTCACTGAACTAAAAAACCACGGTACAACTCTGGCTGTTCTTTAATTGACATGGAAAGGTCAGTCTTGAACGTAATCCTATTTTGTTCGCTTATATCAGAGTGGATTTTCAAAAAAAAAAAAAATCAGTGTGGTTTTGTTTTTCTACAAAGGGCAGAATGAGATGGCTCTTGAGATCTTCCAAGTCAATGATCCCATGAGTCTAAAAAACTTGAACATAAACATAGGAGACCTACAATTAAAAATATAATCAATACCCCAATTAGATCACAATGAGTTTTTGACAAAAAAGAACCAATGTGTTCATTTCTTCTACTTCATCTTAACCATGAAACACAAATTCTGGATTTCCACTGAAACCCTTAGTGCATATTGGAGAAAATTTTAAATTGGGCTTTCCCCCTTCTCATTTAAATAAGGAATTAAGTACTGTACTGTAATTGATTCTAATCACTTTGATTTAATCATCTGACTTAAATCAAATCACTTAAAACTACCTGTCCTTATGCAAGCATTTGGAATTGAAATGCATCTTTCAGCATTTGTGAAGATTGGAGAAAATTTTATATTGGCCTTTCCCCCTTCTTATTTAAGTAAGGAATTCAATACTTGAACGAAATCATCCACAGTTTGATTTTTTTTAAAAAAAAATCATTAACTGTCGTACTATTTTTACTTAACGATCAAGAGCTTTCAAACTCCAGCTCATCAATGTATCTTGGCCTTATAAAGACAACTCTCTGTCCCTCAGTTTCCTAAGTTTACAACACATGCACACCCTTTCTGCCCGGATGGTCATATTTTCTCGCTATTGCAGTGCAGTGGGTGCATCAGTTGATTCGTAACGCTGATTTGTCATGATTGCACCCCTTCTGTCTCCATCCATAAACCACTGAAGGCATTACCCCTCGACCCTCCATTTTCAGGGCAACCGAGAGGATGAATGCAAGAGACAAGGACTCCGTTTCTTGAGCCTGGGTGGTCAAATTCTCCCTCAGCGAGCTAAAGCAGCCAGGAAAAGCTGTGACATCATCATTCTCTGTCCTCAGCTGCTTGGCAAGGGAGAGTCTATGAAATGTTCTTTCCCATCCTTTCATTTGCAGAAATCTGAGCAAGGGTGAACCAACAGCCTTCGACCTACTACGGTTGGTTTTCAAAAGCTGCTGCTTACACAGAGCTTTATATGTAGTCCCTTTATTGGCAAGTCCACACCACCAAACAAGGTGCTTGCAGGATCCCCGAGAGCTTGGCTCTTGGCCACTCTTCTTGTGACAGCCAACAGGAGCATCTTACCTCCGGTACAATGTGCTCTCTGCTCAATGTAGTCCTGGAAAAACCTGAGAGTTGTCCTTGACCCACTTCCTTGTTTTCTTGGCTTGTGTCACTGGTCTCACAAACATAACTTTTCCCCTGATCTTTCCTTCCACGTAAGGTCTGGCTCATCACTTCTCCTTTTGAGATGCTATTGCAGAGGCCAAGGGGATCCCATCCCCCAAATCCCCATCTCTGTTTCAGTCCAAAACACAGCATAACACGGGGGGGGGGAATAAAACCCACAAGACTCTACTTCCTGAACCTTCCAGTGTACTCAGGTAAGCTGTCAAAATGACCACTTGGGTTTGCGATCCAGAAGCTCAGATCCCAGTGAAAAGGAGACTGTTGTTTGACAAAAAATGGGTTCCTCATTTTATACCTTGCAACCTCACCTGCCCATCAACACTTACAGTATACGTTTGCACTGATTTATCACCACAGGTTGACTTGCACCCACTTTATGCAATTTGGGCACATCAAAGCAAAGCAAAAAGCAAAGTGTTCTGCTTATATACCACCCCACACGACTTCAACTAGTCTCTGGGTGGTTTACAGTTTAATTACGCAGGCTACACACTGCCCACCCCCAGCAAGCTGGGTACTCATTTTACTGACCTGGGAAGGATGGAAGGCTGAGTCAACCATGAGCCAGCTACCTGGGACTGATCCCCAGGTGGTGAGCACAGTTTTAGCTGCAGTAACAGGCATTTAACCACTGCACCAAGGGGCTCAAGCAATCATGGGCTGGATTGGGTGAAGGGTTGCAGGTGTGTCTGGCTCCCCCATAGAAAGAAAGATCTCTGCACACAGTACAAACACCTTTCAAGGCTGCAGTTTAAGTTTCAAGGTGGCCACTTACCACGGTTTGGCACAGTTGGGCCAAACTGGCCTACAGGTGTTGCACAGGTGCCTCAGCCTCCTCCTGCAGGAGCCCACTCAGACATGGCGGCGAGATGAGGCAACAGAACATCTGCAGGCCCGACTGGGTGAACTGTACCAAACCTTGATAAATGCCCATCTCTTTACCCCTGACCTGTGATGCTACAGGTAGAGAGAAGGAACAAAAAGAAACCCTTCAGAAATAAAGTCAACCACTAATGGAGTTGGGGAGTTTTGGGTGGTGGCTGACAGGGGCGTGGTGATTCAACGGGCTAGAGCACTGAAAACTGTCAGCTACAAAGCCGGCAGATCAGCGCTTCAAATCCCAGGTGCCATGCAGTGGAGTGAGCTCCCAATGTTAACTCCAGCTCCTGCCAACTTAGCAGTTCGAAAGCATGTAAATGCAAGTAGATAAATAGGTACCGCCATCAAAAGCGGGAAGGTAAAACAGTGCTTCCTTGCAGCCATTCTGGCCACATGGCCACAGACTTGCACAGCACTGGCTCTTTGGCTTGAATACGGAGATGAGCACCGCCCCTAGAGTCGGACACAACTAGCATACATATGCAATGGAACCTTTTTTACCTCATCTCCAGAACATCCATTACTTTTAGTACCCCTAATCTGGAGGCTTTTAGATATCACATAAAAGCAGTTTCTTTGCTTAGGCTTTTAATTATTTTGCTGAAGGTTTCAGCAGTTCCTGCGGTGCTCTGTTTTGTTATTGGCATGTTATTGTTTCATTGTATTCTGCGTGCTCTTAAATGGAATTGACTTGCCATATTCAACGACTTACTGGTTTATTAAGGAAATAAAATTATTGTTCTTTTAGATGGCTCAGGGGCATCTGACGTGGTCTAGCTGCTCACCAAGTATCCATGTCAATCTGTCATAGCACACAGAAATAAACAGCTTGTTTTTCTTCTACTTGACTCAAGTCTTTCAGCATCCTTCCCTGCAAGACAGACCTCTTTTGCAAAACACGAGCTGGCCAGTGGCAGTTTAACCCAGGGAAGTAAGAAGCACCATCAGACACAGTATGTGATTGTATTTTGAACTCCAGTTTACTCGCTGTTAGAAGATTTTGCATTTATTCAGAGGAACGGGGCCAAGGGCCAATACTGCGTAGCTTGTGCTCTGGGCTCAAAGGCACAGGTCCGCCCACAGCCTCTCTGTGAAACACATGGCTTCTTTTGGGGGGTTTCAGAAGCAACCTCACAGTTGTCAGCTATTCTGTCTTGAAAGTAATTTCGAGAAACAAAAGAGAACAATTTAGAGAGAATCTTTGGAGTTCAGTTTACTGCCAAGTAAGTCGTAAGCTATCTTTAACAGTATGAAAAATGCATTACATTCCTAAGATACATAAATATTAATGACTAGCAATTATTCAAAATAAAAAAATAGAGAGAGAGAGAGAGAGAATCCTAAAAGAGAGATTTTTTTAAATTAAAGGCCTACTGAATACAGAAAGCAAAAACAAACTAATTAAGCAAAACAAACATAATATATTGTTCCCAACTGAAATACTGTTAACTGGTTTTGGGGTGGGGGAGTAAAGTATTTTTTTCCAATACATTGAATTTGGAGTGTTTTCAGATTTGAGCTGTTGCTTCTCAGAGCAAAAAAAAAAGGTCATTTTCCCCTCCTCTATGAACTAAAAGCATCACTCATCGAGGCATCTATGGAAGAGATTGGATTCAGAAGGACTTAGAACCTGCAATGGGTTTTTCATTTTTAAATAAACATCCAATCCCAATACGGAATAGAAAAGCAAATACTTCTATTTTTAAAAACAAAAACAAAAAAAGGTATGCATTCTCAAGGTTGTGCTTAATCTCCCTTTTTTTTTCTGGCTGCTCAAAAATATAATGAGCAAAAAGGTACACTTGGAGGTTGGCATTTCAACCCGATGAACCATTGTTGTAAGTGGATAGGCAATGCTGCCATTTTCTTTACCAATACTTTATATTTTAATTCATTTACTCTGGATTCATTTACTCTGTCATGGTCCCCCAAAGTGGGGAGAACACGAGATGAAAGCCTTGTGCTCTTCTTCCTTCCCTTTCCCTAATGAAAAAAAAAACCCAAACAATCTGTAGAGTGTATATTATGGGCATTTTTGTTTTTTAACCTTTTCTTTTTAAAAAGTTCATTAGGGGTGGGGGGCGAGGTATTTTATTTCAAGTTGTGAGAACCAGGCAGTTTGTAATACTCAGCCACTGGTGTTTGTTCGAAAGGCAAAGGTTGATCACAGTTTTGTTCAGGAAAACACAAACAAAGCCAAGCTCAGGAGCTCCTTGTATAAGAAAAAAACGGTGGTTTCTAAAATATACCCTTGTGCGGTCTTTCTTTTTTGTTCGTTTGTTTGTAAAAAATTGACTATCAAAATGTGTTCCAAAAACCCCAAAAATAAAATAAAATAAATTAGGGCAATAAAAAAAATTGCAATAGGTAGTTTTTAATTTTTGTTCTCCCCAGCACAGCTGGATATTAGGCTGTCCTCAGGGAACCGTTTGCAACACCGTTCTTCCCAAAGCTCCGTTCATTCTTTTGAAGCCACAACTCTGCCAACTGCTGCGTAGATCCGTAAGTGGAAGCTTTCGATCCTAAACACATCTTATACTGTTTTGGATCCAGGTTAGGGTCACAAAAGACAGGATGGTGTATATGGACGACTCCAACCTCTTGGCTTCGGAAAGTCTTTAAGCCAGCTTGAATCACCTTGTTAAACAGGTCTACATCCTCCAGACCCCATCCTTGGATAGAAACATCAAAACCACCGGCTTGGACAAGATCACCTTTATAAATGCAGGCAATCCCAAAGCCATAGTTCCGCCAGAAGCCCGTTTTCTGGGTGAAGGCAAAATGATTATCACTCGGCACTTTGCCGCTATAGACAATCTTTGGGTCGTACTGGCTAAAAATTATGGGGAAATAAATCTGTTGTCCTAAAATTGTGTTGGCCCGGCACCGTTGGAGAAAGTCAGCAGTGAACACCAAGTCAACATCACAGAAGAAAAGGAGAGACTCGTTGTTAAACTGAGAGGACCCAACCTCTAGGGCCAGAGCTCGAGAAAATTCACCTGATACTGGCAGGATCTGCATATCTGCCTTTGGGTACTTCAAGCGATAATCTCTCATCAGTTCAACTTGACGGGCCTTGTCCGGATTGGAGTCCGAATTGAAAAGCAAGACGACCAGTTTGACATTCTGGTTGGGTAGGAGGCAAGTCTTTTCGAAGTTGACCATGAAGCGGGCAAACATATCAAAGCGGCCAGAGAGAGGGATCAAGATGTTGATCTTCTTGTCTTTGGGTTCCTTCTTCTCGGCTTTCGACTTACTCAACTGGAATGGGACAAACATCTTCAAGGAATTGGAAAGGAAAGACAGGGATCCCGAATCCTGGTTGATCTTAGTGGCCAGCTCTTTGGCGTCCATCTCTTCTTGTTCCATAAACTGGACTTTGCTGAAGGTCTGTTGCAAGTACGCGTGCCTCCTCACAGGAACCGTCATCTTCTTCCCTTTATGCTTCTTGTACAAAAGCAGCAAGTCAAGGACGTACTCCGCCCCATACATCGGATTGAGCCGGCGATAGCCATACTGGATCTCCTTGAAGTCGATGATCCGTCCTCGCGTCTTGGCGTTGGCGTTGATCATTTCCATCACTTGCATCACAATGTCATCCAAGGCTTCGCGCTGAGAAGAGTCCATGCCCCGACGAGGGGGCTGCCCGTCCGCCGCGGAATAGAGGTATTTTCCCGTAAGGAACTCCCACTCTAAAACCTCCTCCCGCTGGTGGGGCTGGAACCGCATGAAGGAAGGGGCTATTCCTAGCTGAAGGTCATCCCGCTGGACTTCCGTATTGCTATACTTGCTCATGAGGACGATTTCTCGGTGGAGCTGTATGGTGCGGTAACGCAGCTCTGCGATCTTGCGACTCAGCATGTAGCTGTGGAGCCTGTACTGATAGGGTGGGCTCTTGTTTGGGTGCAAGGTGATGGCTCTGTGAATCTTGCTGTTGCGGAGATCTTTGATGTAGCCCTTTTTGTTTTGCTCATAGTTTTCGTAAAACAGTTGCTGCATCTAAGTGAAAGAAGAAAAAGATAATGGATGTGTTACTGTGATGAGAATTGTCATCATCCCTAGCTATCATTTACGTCCCACCCAACTAGTGTCAAGCTCTGGATGGCAAAGAAATCAAAATAACACTGTATAAAACTCTAATAAAACAGCAACAAAACTCAAATAAAACAGTACAAAAGCACTTCTAAAGGAACTAGTACCAAAAGAGGAACGTAGTTCCTATAAAAGAACTAGGATACAAAGTACAATAATAATGTGCAGCAGACAAATACAGTATAGGACCCCAGTATCTGCTGAGGATTGGTTCCAAGCCTTCCTGTGGATAATGAAAACTGTGGATAAGAGAGAACACCAAAATGTTCCCCAAAACTGCTGTTTTGTGATAGTAACTTGCTTTACAGCTGCTGTTTTGCAACAATAGCTTGCTTTACAGCTGTTCTTTGTGACAGTAGCTTGCTTTGCGGCTATTGAATTATTTATTTATTTTTTTCCTCTGCCAATGTGGATAACTGAATCAGAGGATAATGAAACAGTGGATACGGGGTCCTGCTGTACAGCCTCAATGCTGTCTTCTCAAGCACCTGTAGAAGACATCTCTCTCTCTCTCTCTCTCTCTCTCAATCTCTGTCTTTAAAAGTTGCAGAAAACTCAAATGTGTTCAGGGGATGGATATTCTCGTAATTTTGAGCCATGTCTTCAACAGAAGTCACCCATTTGGATTCAAGGGTTGCCAGGGAAACACATAGCCACATGTATGATCAAGAAGGCTTATTAGAAATCTTACGTGGTTAATTAGATCCAGCAAAGAATCACTGAAGCAAAATAGAGCACGCATGTGGACTCTGCCTTGCTGGCACCTCGAGGGTACCAGAACTGTACCCCCAGGGGCATCTGGTTCTTGAAGGTTAGGAAGCTTCTTACTCTTGAAGCATGCCTAATTAAAAATGATCCAGCCACTGGTGGCAGGAGGAAGCTTACCCTGTTAAGAAGCCAGTCGGCAGGAATCAGACACAAACAGCTTTAGGACAGCATTGAGACAATGAGGAGGAACTAATCCAAGCCTAATGGTTTGTGGGAGGGGGCCTACACTTGCTATGAGCGGCCGTACTTGATAGCCTCCTAGAGTCTCTGGGAAAAGAAGAAGAAGAAGAAGAAGAAGAAGAAGAAGAAGAAGAAGAAGAAGAGCTTTGACTTCAGTTTAAAGTCCTTTTTAGAAAATCAAAATAAGTGCGCTCATTAAAGAAACCTCACACTACCAGCATAAAACAACTAAGAAATTAGGTTAGAACCACGGCAAAGCCTTGGAAGAATTGTGATGGGGTTGGGCTGGGGTGTGGGATGAATACAGTGCTTTCAAAGAGGCCCAAGTGCACCAACGGATGTTTAAAAATTGCTCTGGAGAGCACAGTATAGGCTGTGGACATCATTGGGGATGGGAACAGGATCAGATGCCCTTGGCAGGGTGGTCCTCAAATACTGCAAGTGACCGAAAGAGATGCCCTCTGCGTTCTATTCTAGGGACCTATCACATGTTTCCTGTTCATATCAAGGAACGGCAGTGGGAAGAGCAGATACCTCCAGGTCCTAAAATATTGATGGAAGGAGATAAAAATCAGGGCTCATATTAAACCCAGCAGGCATCAATATTGATAGCTGAGTGCATTTCAACACTGGCTTAGCCACTGCCAAGAGATCTCTAACAGACAGGGAGCTGTGATGCCAATGGCATTAAATAAAACATCAAGTATCTGTCTGGCAGGTAACCGTTGCCTGGGTGTGATTTGCAAGGGATCTCACCAATGGGTGGAACCCGGGCAAGCTCTGACTAGATTCAGTGGGACTTTCTGCTAAGCCAGAATATGGAACATAACTTTAAGCTTTTCCTTGAATGCTCTACTAGTTGGTCCACTATTTGAAACAATGTGTGTGTGCCTGCCTGCCTGCCTGTCTTTGTCTATATCTACATCCATGGTTCTCTCTCTCTCTCTCTCTTGCTATCTGTCTATCTGCCTGCCTGTCTATTTCTACAAGCATGGTGCTATCTATCTATCTATCTATCTATCTATCTATCTATCTATCTATCTA
>JAHTLZ010000252.1:15717266-15769527 GCA_023846285.1 Phrynocephalus versicolor | reverse complement strand
ATAAATAAATAAATAAATAAATAAATAAATAAATAAATAAATAAATAAATAAATGTTACTTTGGGGGGGGGACCTCATAATATAAGCACTTGAAACAATTCAACCTCAAAATCTGTTTCCAAGACGGGTCATTTTATCATAAACAATGCAAAAGCTATCTCTGCCATGAAAGGACACAAATTTACCCCATACCTTCCCAGAAGCATTTGAGAATACCCGGCTGATACATTTACATTCCAGATATGCTAAGCATAATGTAGGGAGAACCTGTAATTAAGATGCAACGATGAAGACGCAAAACTAGAGTTACAGAATATGTGATTTTTAAAAACAACAACAAAAAAGGCTGTAGTGTTTATGAAAAATTCAAGTTTTATTCATGGCACCAGTTGTATGGAAAATCCTCTTCCTTGTTTAACAAACACTCCTATAAATAGGTTTTTGTTCTTAAATTTAACTGGCTCAAATGTGGGTGCTGTTGTGATGCTGTTTTATTAATATCCATTTCAAGACAAATTATTCCTGGTTCTTATTATGACTGCTTTATTTAAACTGCTGAATGCTAGCTTAATCTTTTTTTAATAGGAAAACTTTTGTAAATAAATGTAACATGAATTTACTAGACGAAAGTCACAAAAGCTTTTAAGCAGGCCCAAAGATGTAAGAATAATGTGGGCTGGCCGAGGGTCAAAGAATTATAGGCCATACCTTGCACAAGATGTATTAATTCCTCCCCATTTGGTAGCTGAACACGTACATTACGACAACAGCTATAAATCTCCTTACAGGAACCATAAAGTGGGCCAATATAAAACAAAATCCAGCCAGGATAAACACAGATGTTCACAACCTGCTTTTCTCCTTAAATGAATCACGTGAAGTCTTAGTGTTCTAGACTTCAAAGCAGTTTGTCTGATGATTTTTGTGTGTGTGTTGTTTAAAAAATTAGACCATCACTGGACCCACAAAGACATCACACGGCTCCCCAGGTTCTCTCTGTCTGCTCCTTCTTAGCCTAATTCAATTCAGCTTTGCTAATCTATCAAAATGTAAGGACATACAGTGAAACCTTGTATAACGAACAGCTTGTATAACATAAAATTTGTACAACATAAACAATTCTGGAGATAGGGGAAATCTGCTTAACATAATCGCCTATGGGGAAAATCCGTACAACATAAAAATGGGATCACTCCATTTTCAATGCATTCCTATGGGAATTTGTATAAAGGAAAATTTGTTTAACATAATTTCATTTGGAACAAATTAATTCCTTTATACAAGGTACCACTGTACCATGCATCGGTTGCTCACCAGTGGCAAAAAGCTTGTCTGTACAAGTTCGATCTCTATCCCTCTGCCAAGCGGTGAGAATTTTACAACTCACCTAGCAATGTGTGGCAAACTGTTCTCAGTTAAAGGAAGTTTCCACTAAATTTGTCAGCAAACATAGAGATGAGAAACATTTATGAAGAAAAAGCAAGGGGGGGGGAAGCCAATTGAACATGATTCCTAACTTATTCTAGGATCCCCATATTTCAATGTCTGTAAGAACATGAAACTTCTCATAAGTCACTTCTCTGTCATGTTACGGTTTCCATACATGTTATTTCTCTTTTTCCACTGCGGTCTGCTACACAATTTTATTCTGCCTTGATGGCTTCCTTTACCCTCTCTCCCCTAAAAGGAAAACCTCCCTTGCAAATACAGCCAACAAAGAGGCACCACACACAGGGGCTGGACACATGGGTTAGAATTCTACCCATTTGACTGGCAAGATGATGCAAATAAAGCCAGATGGAAGACCATAATATTCTGAGATAGGAAAAACTCATTTCTGGGTCCACAGCTGACAGAACCCCTCTCAATCATTCAGGGATATTGGGAATTACACTCTATTAATATGTGACACTCCAAGCTTCAGGTTTACGACTAATGGTGACTTAATGGAGGAATTCCCCCATGGAGGAATAGGCACGGTATATAAGTGTGAAAATAAATAAATAAATAAATAAATAAATAATGCATGGTAACCACTAGGCAAAAATGTCCTGGGTTATTTGAGTTGTCTGGATGGGCCCAATAACTGCCTAGCAGTATGGCAATGTGGCAACGTAGCGTGCAAGACACAAAACATTTGAAATTCATCCTAGGAGGGGTAACAGCTCAGGAGCAGAATCAGCAGTACACCTCCATTTGAAGGACAAAGGGCACTCATTCAAAGATGAGGATGTACAAATACTAGACAGATAAGATAGGTGGTTTGTGAGAGGAGTCAGGGAAGCCATTCATGTGAGCATGGAAACCCCCTCTCTTAACAGAGGTGGTGTCCTCAGGTATAGTCTATCTGCTACTTATCAGGGTGTGCTTTCAACAATACACAGACAAATCAAAAAGCCTTCACCACCAAGGCCATAGCTAATGACACATACTTTACAGGTTTCAGCACCTTAGGTCATTGTTCACCTTAAGGCTATGGATACTATTGTCTACCTAACAAGCCGATTCACGCCATTGTTCATCTTAACAGCCTATCTCAGACCAGGGTGACAAGAGGTCAAAGCTGACTATAAGATGGAGGACTCGCACTAGCTGTATTCAGACTGATGAAGCTGTTTGGATGAGCAGTGAAACGTTTCTGTCTCTCAAGAAAAAAAGAAGTCCAGTAGCCATGACTCAACTTCCAGATAAACTCACCTGGATGACTGAGAATCTTCACAGACATTTGAACTGCATTTTCATTGTGTTCCTTAAACGTGTTTGCTCAGAAGTAAATTTTTCCTTTTCAAATCTTTTGTAAACTGTTTTTTAGCTGGATGAAGAGGCCTGTGTTTCATATTGGGGGTTCTATTCCCCACTGTGGCTCCTGGCAGAAAAGCCAGCCTCGGTGGCCTTGGGCAAGCAAGTGGCATAGTGCCTGGTATCATCCCAAGAAGAAGGAAATGGGGATCAGTTTCTGAGTATTTTCTACCTGGGAAATCCTGGAAAGAGTTGCCTTAAGAGAGGATGGACTTGACGGCACATTATTTCTTCTTATTATACATTGTTTCATTCCCGTTGTATGTGATGTTCACCTGAAACAACAGAGAGGTTGGTCCATCTCTGCTGAGTGGTTATGATCTTCCAGATGTTGTTGGACTGCCTCAACCATAGCCGGGAAAGTTCCTAAAGATGTCGGATGATGGAAGATGCCATACAAAAGTGGTGGCACACCAGATGTTTTGGACCACAACTCCTACAGTCCTTTGTCATTATCAAGCTAGTTTCAGAATTCTGGGAGTCGTGGTCCAAAACATCTGGAGCGCCAAATGTTCGCCACCGCTGCCATACAACATCTGGTCTAGCAGCAGAAACACCAACAAGGGAGACCAAAATGAAAGAACGCAGAAAAGCTCCCTTTTCCACGTTTAAATAAAGGACCACTATCCAAACGGCCCAAAAATGAACGAGGCATTTCCGAAACAAACGATAACCAAATATATTCCCTACGCCTGTTGTTCAGATCGTGTATGACTGGCATTTTATCAGGTTGCTGCAATAGCTTCATCAGACAGAGGACTGCAAATTCTGAATCGGATATGAGATGATTTCTTTTACATCTGTCTTAAAAGTAGCTTGAGGTTTCTGTGGGCAAAAAAAAAGGCTGTCTACCATTAACATTACACACACATATAAAAATGCCTCGGGAGGGATTAAAAATACAGAAAATATAACAGGAAGTTCCCTTTAACTTCTAGTAGGACATAGTATGGAGTTGTCTGAGTCCAGGCTTAACAAACCCTCAGGAATAAGCAACCACCCTTAATGAAAAGAAATTTGGCAAGTAAATCTGTTGACTCCTTTAAAGAGCGCTGATTATAGATGGGCAAAGAGGCAGAACGATGACTATCATGTGAGGGCATTAATTTACTGTACATATAGCCACGGTCAGACTCCAACCACGAGGCTGCCTTGCGGGCAAGTCATACATTGGGCATTAAGCACGGTAGGCTTCTCAGCTGGGCAAAACCAGTCATCTGTCTGGAAGACGTTAAAGCCGCCTTCTACCAAGTCAGATGGCTGGAAGTCAAGTCTTGCCTCCCTGAGATGGGGTACGGCCATTTCAAACCGGGGACCTTTTTGTCATTTTGGTGTGTGCTCCCCCCCCCCCAGTTGCAGCCCTGCCCATTATGTTTCCAGCCAGCTTTTAACAACCAAGACATAAATTCCTTGGCTGCTGGCCTCCAACTCGTTTAAGTTGGTTTTTAAAAAATTAAAATGGCTTTAATTACTGGGTAAATGTTTAATTGCCATTCCCGTTTAAACGTGTTTTAAAGGACAATTTTTATTGTGTCTTCAGCTTGATCCATTTAAACATTTGTATGCTGCTTTGCAGTGGAACTTATTCCTGAGCAAACAATTGTTGAGATCACCTTTTCACCAATTGATGGCCACCTGTCAGCAATCCCTCCGGTCAAGGAAGCCACGACAGATCCTGATCAGAAAATAATCAAGCAAACTTTTTTTTTCCTACGAAGACATTCATATGTTTAAAATTCACTTTGTTAGAAAACATTTTAGTGTCACTTTTAAGGAAACGAGAGTTTCTGTACTATTGTCCAGAGCCACTGAACTAAACAAAAATTGTGATGCAAAGTGCTGAAAACTGCATCAATACTATGGTGCATAAATCTGACACACCCAAGCATGGCCAAGGAGGGTTCTCCAGAATCCTAGTTTATTGCTAGATCCAGTACACCACAATAGATATCTACTCAGGAGTAAACCACACATAACTCTGGGAGGGGGGGATCTTGAGTTTAGCCTTGCATTTTGAGCCATGGAAATAAAATGAAATAAATATGTCTGGAGAATTTTAAAAAGCCATTTATATCTAGATCACATATAATCAGGCCCACAGTTAAGGAATTGTACTGTTAAAAATGGCAAAGATTAATATCCCAGGGAATGGCAGCACTGGAGGGAATTTAAAGAAGGGATGAATGCTCTTTTAGTCATTGTGCTGAGTCTTCTCCAGACCACACCAAAGCAAATCATTCCAGATTGCAGTGGATTTAGGAAAAAAATGTTTTATTTTAGGACGGTTCATGATGAAAACCCTAAAAGTGCTGCTACTGCTTCCAGGAACAAAGGAGCAGATGAGACCATAGATGAGAATTACAACAGGGTTCCCCCATCCAAGTGTGTGTGTGTGTGTGTGTGTGTGTGTGTGTGTGTGTGTGTGTGTGTGTGTGTGTGTGTGTGTGTGTGTGTGTGTGTGTGTGTGAGTGTGTGTGTGTGTGTGTGTGTGTGTGTGTGTGTGTGTGTGTGTGTGTGTGTGTGTGTGTGTGTGTGTGTGTGTGTGTGTGTGTGTGTGTGTGTGTGTGTGTGTGTTGTTACAGTCATGACTCCATGTCCATGGAGTTTTCTTGGCAGGAATACTGGAGTGTAGAGATGGGCACGACATAGCGGTATTTTCGTTTTCGTTTTCGTTTTTTCGTTTTCGTTACGTAACGTAACGAAAACGAAAAACAGTTCAAAAATGGACCGAAAACGGAAACGAAACGACTAATTTTGAGCCAATTTTCGTTTTTTGTTACTGGAAAAACACATAATGGAGCTAAATGGGGAGAAACGAAAAAAAAATTGTTTTCGTTTTTTCGTTTTCGTTACATAACGAAACGAAAACGAAAATTTTTGAAATTAGCTCACGAAAACGGAAACAAAACGAAACGGACCCTAGCCGAAAACGAAAACGAAAACGAAAATTTTTTCGTTTCTCCCCATTTAGCTCCATTATGTGTTTTTTCCTGAGTCGTGCCCATCTCTACTGGAGTGGTTTGCCAGTTCCTACTCCAGGCGTCCATAGCACCTGCCATTCCCTGGTGGTCTCCCATTCAAGTACCAACCAATGCTGACCCTGCTTAGCTTCCGAAATCAGGCGAGACTGGATGTGCTTAGGGCAGGCCTGCCCAAAGTCCGGCCGGGGGGGGGGCCCAAATCCGGCCTGCCAGGACATTCTGAGTCGCCCGCAGCTGGCTGGCCCACCCCTCCCTCCCCCTCCTTTGCCCCATGTTTTTTAAAAAGAAAGTGGGTGGGGCTTGCAGTGGGGTGGCAGGGTTGGGGAGCAACCGGCCCCTGGCACATTCTCAGCCACCAAATCTGGCCCTCCTTACAAAAAGTTTGGGCACCCCTGGTTTAGGGCATCTAGGCAGCGATCCAAATTTAGGATCTTTGTTTAAAATGTGAGTAAGGCCAAACCCTATTCCTGTGCCTAAATCCAACTCTGTTTGTCAGGGAAGGAAAATGAGCATGTCTTCAAATGAAATACCTTGCCATTCCCATTAAGCACCTTCTCTGGAAATGATGGAACGGTGTCCCGAAATATATGATGGATGCAAGGCTGCAGAAGACCAGAGATGGACACACACCTCGGTTCGGAAGTTCGTGCCCGTTTGTATGCACGGCCTCACAGGTGCCACACATTCTCTTCCCCCGCCTCTCTGGCCAATGACCCAGTCACCCGCCTCTCCTTTGACTCTTTGGTTGTTTGACCAATCCCTGGCAGGAGCATGGGTTTGCCTGCCCTGCTTCCTTGTCTGAGTGGGCGACCAGCCAAGGAGGCAGGGCAGGGAAGCCCGTGCTCCTGATGGAGAGTGGTCAAAGAGCCAATGAGAAGGAGGAGGAGGAGGAGGAAGAGGAAAAGGAGCGTGCAGCAGCTGGTGAGTGGGGGAAGCAGCCCAAAAGGTGGAGGAAAGGAGGGTGCAGCGCCTGTGATGCAAACCTATGCACCAAGGCTTGTGCCCCTCTCTAGAGAAGACCATTCTACCCCAGTGATATCTGTTCTTACAGCTGCCATTTCTGGCAGTGGTCCATTGTAAAAGATGCTATTAACAACAGGAGATGCCCAGGAATGACCCAGTGGCCTTTGAAAGCCAAATAGCAGTTCCCTTATTAAGCAACAGCCACTCCTTTCGAGGGTCTTGCATCCTTGAATGCTCTCATCTCGGATATCCCACTGACGGCCACAAATGTGACATCACTATAGGCAACTTGATAACACGCGGACCCCTTGGTCCAAAAACATACCTTTGGGTTTGACTTGACTGGAGGTTCATGCATATCAATCAATCTCAAAGAGGCAGGGTTATTTATCAAAAGCTGTCCTAAAAGTATATTAGGCTCACTGAAGGATGCCAAAAAGATAATCAGCACCATATGAAACTGAGCCGTATTTTATTAGGAAACTCTTCATTTCTTGCCGTCTAAAAGCTTCCCACCCACTCTGCGAACCTGAAATGAAGCAGCTGTCCACATTTATTTTAGAAATAAAACTGAATGTCAGGGAGCATCTGGAAAGGGGGAGGTGGACAGACAAGAGGGTATTTGCATTCATCAGTTTGAAAACCTGAGATGATACACTTTCAAACTACCAATTACAGCTGAGCACCTTGACGCAAGGTTGTATTAACATACAGAGTTAACAGTCTTGCCTGGGCTTAATAATAAGCTTCAGCATTGTGATAGGCAATACACAGAAAAAGCAAAGCAAAAAAAGAGAAACATATGCCTGCTTGAAATGTTCTCCAGTTCCTTCCATGGCTCAGCTGTTAGAGCAGAAGAATTGAGAGCACTGCTTCCCAACCATGGGTCTCCAGATGTTCTTGGACTAACAGGCAAGTCCAACCTTCAGCCCTCCAGATGTTTTGGACCACAACTCCCACAGTCCTTTGCCTTTGGCAATACAGGCTTGGAATTCTGGGAGTTGTGGTCCAAAACATCAGGAGAGCCAAGTTTGGACATGCCCGGGCTACAACTTCCAGAAATTGTGGTCAGCACAACTAGTGAAGAAGGCTTTGGATAGTTTTAGTCCAAGAACATCCAGGGACTCAAGGTTGGGAACCATGGCATTTGTGTGTGTTAATAAGACACCCATACACTGAAGCTGTGTCTTCAAAAGAGGCAAGAGATCGTTTCTGCTCCTAGCAAACCACCCCCTAGTTCAATGAAACTGGAGATATAGTAATGATGCAGTGGTATTAAAAAGACCTCAAAACTCCCCTCCCTCAACACACACACACAGAGTGCATCCAGTGTAGGGCTACCAGCTCTGATAACACCAATGAGGATGGGAGGAAGTACCAGGAAAAACTCATGGACAGAATGTCCACAATGGGTGAGCTGTCAAAGATCGATGCACACTTTCTGCGTGGAGCCCTCTGTGGCTTTCAGACTCATCATCTACCTTCCTGCTACTGGGAAAACCATTGCCGCTCAAAGAGTTCTTAATGTTAACCTTTTCCGTTCAAAGTCTCTCCCTGCCCCGACTTCTTCAAAGCCGTCCGAGTTGGCAATAAAGAAGATTATATGCTTTCTCCTCTCTCTCTCTCTCTCTCTCTCTTTGAGTGATAGTGGTGAGGGAGGGCTCTCTTTTTTTCTATTTTTGTCTTTAATTCACCCTTTTCGTCTCACAGCTGGGCTGCAGGCAAGCCCCCAAAGCCAAAATAGCAGTTTTGCTGGCTCTGCCAGCCTCTTGAAATTACCACTCAGCTGGCCACTGATTTAGAAACCAGAAAAAGAGCAGAAAAATCAGAAGCACAGCAGAAAAACCAATGTGCTCAAGGAAACAGCTGGCAGCATCCTCACTCCCTTTCCTGTGGGACATTTAAAGGGCTCGGTAATCTATGGGAAATATTTATTTCTGATAAAGGCTTTCTGGACTGCAGGACCTGCATGAAAGATATGTCTTACCATCTATTCCTGTTTTTATATGGGAGATTTTCTCTACCGAATACCCTCCTGGATCTAACCAGTGTTGCTGCTGAATTCATTTCAGGGCCAAGAGTCAAATGTAGAGAAGGGGTGTGTGTACATCTGCGCATATGCCCCCGCATAACCTCTGCACCTTTGTTTGAAGGACGGGGGCCTGCCGCTTCCAGAGTCATCTAAGGGCGTTTATACACGACCCCTAAACTCCGCTGCAAATGGCTGCAAGCTCCGGAGCTTAAAAATGTTTCCCCACCAGCTCCGGAGTTTGCAGGCAATTAAGTGCGACCCCGCCCACCTAAGCGTGACCCAGCGCACTTTTCTTGTACCTGCTTGAAGAGGGTGAAAAATTTTGATGCGGAGAGTGCCGGCTCTCCTCGCTTCTTTTTGTTGTTTTTCTTTTGCCTCCCGCCCCTTTAAGAGGAACCAGGAAGTAATCGTGGCTCCCACCGGGGCTCGGAGCAGGCACCGGAGGTAAGGCTTTTTCTTTTGTCCCTTTTAAAGGCTTCCCCCCCCTCACGCAGCCAGCAGCCAGGACGTGCGGAGTGGTGGGGAGGAAGGAAAAGCGACAGACCCCCAAGATCTCTGGTCCGAATTTAAGGGACCAGCGGATCTTAGGGGTCGTGTAAAAAGGCCCTTAGTCTGCCTGGCAAAATACATCTTGTCAAGAACGTAGCATTTAAGTCTAACCTCCTGGCAAAGCTCATCTTGCTGTTCTAGGACTTTTGGTACATGCCTTGAAGAACTGGAATTATCCACAAAAGCTCACATATTGCATGATGTTTCATTTTTTTTATCAGTGGCCTGTAAAGGCATCACCTCTAGCCTATTCTTGCATTTGTAATTTGTAATGGCCACGTGGCTCCCCACCACGACCTCTTTACGTTCAAGCCGAAACCTGAAATAACTCTTAGTTAAAACTTGTCCAGCTTAAGAATCTTGATGCGCTAAGCCCGGGGTGTTCTTTTACAAGCACAACATTTTAAATAGCTTTATATGATTTGAACTGCTTCAAATTATTCCGAACCTCTTTAAATGGGCTTTAAATAGCCTCTCTTTCCCCCTGGTCACAGAGATCTTATGAGGGAGGGTGTGACAGAAACACATTCATAATAAATGAAGAACAAAGGAATGGGCGTCCGACAGAGCGCCCAGGCAAGCTTCGCTTCCTGAGTTGCCTCTAGTTGAGCGGTGAGTGGAAGATTTCCTCAGGTGGGCGGCAAATGTCGAAAACACCAAGGACCTGAAACTGTACTTGGACTGATGCAAGAACTGAATGCCTGTACTGGCCCCCTTCTACCAGGCACATCTACAGAAGTCCACAAACCCAGAGATCCAGGCACACAGAGACTGGAATGACTACGATTCAGACAGGAGGGCTGGATCTTGCCCCTTTGGGGAACCCTAAAGACCACAGAAGAAAGGAAGCTCTCACTTCACAGGGGTGCCTTTGCAGCCCTTCTGCAACAAGGAGATTCCCTATTACTACTTCCAGCTTTTTTTACCAACCACCACTGTGAAGAAGATCCAATGGCCCTGACCCCTTCCTGAGTCTTCCTCATCTTCTAAAGCAGTCATTTTCAACCGTGTGACCCTAAGGTCCCCTGGGGTGCCCTAGCACCTTTGAAGGGGGCCGCAGACGAGAAACATTTATTTATTTATTTATTTATTTATTTATTTATTTATTTATTTATTTATACTGCCCGTCTTCCGAAGGAACTCCGGGCGGTTTACAGTAAGTTAAAAACAAACAGAAAACACCAAAAGAAGACTATACAAAATGAAGAGAGTCATCGGCAAGGGGGTTATTTAAAATACATAAATTAAATTAAAGGTTGCCAAATGCCTCCCAGTAAAGTAAGGTTTGAAGTGCTTTTTTGAAGGCGGGCACGGACTGTGCAAGGTGCAACTCACTCGGAAGATGGTTCCAGAGCGAGGGGCCAGCCACAGAGTAGGCGCGGTTGCAGGATAGCGATTTCCGCGCCTCCCTGTTCTCCACACACCACCTTATAAGATTTATTATACAATCCTAATTGTATAATTGTTCCCTGTACAGTGGACCCTTGTATAACAAATGGTTTGTATAGCATAACATCTGTACAACATAAAACATTCTGGAGACAGGGGAAATTTGCTTAACAGAAGCCCCTATGGGGTGAATCTGTACAACATAAAAATGGTCGTGATTAGGGATCACTCTGTTTCCAGTGCATTCCTATGGGAAATTTGTATAAAGGAAAAATTGCTTAACATAGTTTCATTTGGAACAAATTAATTCCTTTATACAAGATACCACAGTATTCATTTTATATGGTGTTTATTTATTTATTTATTTATTTATTTCACTTTTATACCGCACCATGTTCCATAAGGAACTCCGGGCAGTTTACAAATTAAAAAACATCAGATAAAACAGCAATATAAGGAAACCACGGCCAAAAAAAAAGGAGGGGGTGGGTGATTTTAAGAATGGTGTTCTAAATCACTCTGAAAGGGATGACACAATGATAGTTATGAAGAATTGATGACCTAGGCTGGCTTGCCATCAAAATTAAGTTACCAGTACTCAGTGCTGAAGACTGCCCTCTTGTACAAGGGCGTCCATGGTGCTGTTTCAGTAAATGCTTTGGGATAACTCATTGCGCTGAAACTTTTCTTTAATTCATAAGGTTTCTTTCCCTCTGGTAACACAACTGTAAAGGACTAACACATTTTATTTGGGGCAAGCTTTTGTAGTCTGCAGCCCATTTCTTCAGATACAAGTAAGATACCTTCCATGGAACCTTATGTCAAATAAAAGTCATTGGTATTTACAGTGCCACAAGATGGCTAATTGCTTTTCAGTACAACAGACAATAACACATCGACTCCCTTTGGAAATTGCTCTGAAGGGAGGCATACAATCCATCTTCCAGGTTTGGCCCGTCTCTTAAGCTAGAAACAAAGGAACAGCACCAGTGTACGGACATAGGCTGCGACCGGGAGATATTTGTCAAAGTCATGAGTGGTTGCCAAGGAAGGCTCGACGCAGGCCTTCTGCAATGGGAAAAGCAGGCATCGAGTTGTGGCTCGACGTGTTGACCAAGAGGGCTTGCCTGCACTGAAGACAGGGGAAAATTCCCATCCATTTCTCTACTAACAGGACTCAGTACATGATGGGGCTCTTTGTCTTCCTTTGGATCGGCTACCAAGTTGACCAAAGCGACGGCATCTACTGCCCACCCAAATGGAATACAAAGCAGAAATGTCTCCCTTTCCGACCCCCGTCTGAAAGCAAGGCGTTTGGCATCCACTACATTTGAGAAGTTACACCCATGTATATAGAAAGAATTAAAATTAGCAGTGACTGTTGAAAGACTGCCAACGTGCTTCATCCTTGCAGCAGTCACCTCTTGCATTGTGTAGCTCCTTGCCTCCCTTGCAAGGAAGGGAATCCTTCACGCCCTTTGTCTGGACTTCAGGCCCAAATCTTTTAGAGAAAGAGGCCGAATGGAAGATTTATAGTCTCGTTCTATACATCACGACATGGGAGCAAGCCTTAGGTTTATTCAATGGCATTTTCTTCCAAAGAAGCATGCTTAAGACAGCAGCCTGCATGTCAGCCTTGGTCATCACAGAACAGATGCTTTTAGCTTCTCATTAAGCGCAGATGATGCAAGAGTTGGGTCTCCATGGCAGAAAGCCCAGTCTCAAAGCATAGTGTTGGCACATATCTAGATCCATAGAACAAATGCACTCAGAGAAGAAATGCAACAACAAAAAATGCAAGCAAACAAAAAGGTGTAAGAAGAGGGAATGAATGGCTGGAAGATGCTACTGCAGGCATGTCCAAACTTCAGCCCTCCAGATGTTTTGGACCACAACTCCCACAGTCCTTTGTCATTGGCAATCTAAGCTTAGAATTCTGGGAGTTGTGGTCCAATACATCAAGAGGGCTGAAGTTTGGACGTGGCTGTGCTACTGCATGTCATTTTATGCAACACTCAAATGCAATGAGGTAAGAACACATTCCCACCAGCAGTAACCGCTTTCCTAACTTTGCCGAGCCACCTTATGGATTATATTTATATCCTTTTCTCTGAGGTGCTCAAAATGGATGTTGACAAAGCTTCTCTGCCGTGGTCTCATCCTTATGATCCTAGAAGGAAGGTGTAACCAAAAGACAAGGATGGCTGCAAAACCACAAAATTAAATCCATGCCCGAGTGCAGATCTGGATTTCCATCTCATTTGTCCTAATTCACCAGTGCCAACTCCACAGGGATGGGAAAGAAACCCTAGGCATCAAACTGAATTGCCCATCCTGGGAGGCAGAAAGGGTCTCCTGTGTCTTTCTTAATGATTCATGGCTAGGTTGTGTTTATCGTTCTTCTGCATAGAGACCAACCTGTTTCACCAACGTAGACAGGAAAGGGGGAGGCACTGTTGATCAGAGATGGGTCACAACAAATAATCATCCTAGAACGGCAGAGCTGGAAGGAAACGCAGGGGTCATCAAGTCCAGCACCTGTCAAGGAGGCACCGTGAGGAATCAAGCTCCCAACCTCTCGATCTGCACAAAGATGCTGAAACCACTGAGCAATCCAGCCAATGGCATATCTCATTCTGGGGGATGAGGAGGTGAATGTGACACCGATGAGCCCCATGGAAGCCACACAGTTGAGACTGAGCTGTTTGGTGGTGGTGTCGTTTGGGGCAAAAGGGGCAAAGGGGGTTAAATTTTAAAATAAATGAAAGGGGTGGCCAGTGAGGGGGTGTCTAAAGAAGCGTCACCCTCCTTTTCTGCCCGTGTGGCTCTCTGTCTGCCACTCCTGGGTCACAGAATCATAGAATAATGAAGTTGGAAGGGGCCTACCAGAGCATTGAGTCCAATCCCCTGCTCAAGGCACAAATAGAAATCATAGGGCAGCGGTGGCAAACCTTTGGCACTCCAGAAGTTTTGGACCACAACTCCCAAAATTCCAAGCTTGCATTGTCAATGACAAAGGAATGTGGGAGTTGTGGTCCAAAACATGTGGAGTGCCAAAGGTTTGCCACCACTGTCATAGGGTATCTGTCAGGTGATTGTCTAAATTTCTCTTGGAGGCCTCCAGCCTCGGCGTATTCTCATAGAATCATAGAGTGGGAAGAGACCTCAGGGGCCATCCAGCCCAACCCCCTGCCATGCAGGAACCCCCATCACATTCTCCACCTCTTGAGGCCACAGGTTCCATTGTCATACTGCTCTAACCATTAGGAAGTGTTTCCTGATATTCAACCAAAATTGGGCTTCCTTTTTCTGGAGTCCATTGTCCCATGTCCTGCATTCTGGGTAGATCAAGAGAAAATCCTGTCCCTGCTACTCTTGGTTATTCTGCTTTTCACACTACCAGCTGGAGTGGCAACTAGGGATGTTGAATTTCTGGAAATTCTAATTACCCAGATGTTCTTGGCCTGAAGTTCCCAGAAGCCATCACCGCTAGCCGTGCTGGCTGGAGTTTCTGGAAGTTGCAGACCAAGAAAAGGTCCACCTCAACCACCACCACCACCCTGGGCTTTTTTCTTGGTGTTTCTAGAAATTTTACATCTCTAGTAGGCGCCAGGCTCCACTGTAACAGGGTCAGCTGCCATTGAGGGTTAAAGCTCAGGAACTCAACCCAGGAGGCAGAGCTGGTCCAATTAAGTCATCAGGAGGTTTGCATAAGCCTAGGTCTTTGTCAATGGGCATGGATGGAAGGAACGGACCCAAGCAAACACAAATGAAAAACAACACACAGGTCTCTGCTTCTTTCTCTTTTAAAATAACTGCTTAACCACAAAGCAACTCCCCCTCTTCCAGACCAGACACAAGTGCACCCCATGTGTTTGCACCATGAACTAGCAGGGTTATGGGCATTCTACTTAATTCCTTTAGCAGGGAATGCTATCTGAAGCAAGCCAATTCAAGGCACCATCTGCAAAGGCCTAGAGATGCTGAAAAGGAAGAAGGGACTCTAACTCCTTTGTCAAAGGAAGCCAGGGTGGGATAGAAAGGAAAGGAGTATTGCCAGAGAGCCACAAAGCTGAAAGCTGAAGATTAGCAAGAGGGATGTAAATGTAACAAAACTACTGTGAATGGATTTTTCACTAAGGCTTCCTGGCAATTCCCTCAAACTCACATTAGTTTTATTCGTCAGACTATTGTATCAGCAGGGCTTGGTATGATTTTAAGCAAAAGGGGCAAAGTCAAGGACTAGAGGAACACCTTCACAGGGAGGCAAGCTATTTTGAAAGGGAAAAGAATGACTTCCTTCGAGACAACTTCTCCTAGATGTCTTGCAAAACGTGCATGTCAGATGTGCTGATGCACACAGCTTTCCAACTGACCTGCCGTGACTCACATGTTGGGGATGAAAAGAATTACAGCACTCGTTTATATCCTGATGGTTTCAAAGCAGCGTTCTGGGGAACCTTGTGGTTCCACAGAAGTTCGCTGGGGTTCGTTAAGGAGAAGAACAGCAAATGGCAGCTACGTTACCCAACAGCGTCGGGACAAGCTTCTAATCATATGCATGCAACACAAAGAGCTGATTCAACAGAAACCGACTGATTTGATCATGTCCCACCACCCTTCCATGCTCAAGAGTGACAAAACTGAAAAGAGGCTGCCTCCACAAAGCTGAGTTGAAATTCCCTGGAAAACAGAATCCTCAGGCACATATAGTGAAAAGTTGAAAGGGCACTATAAGACCATCAATCAAATTCAACCCCCTGCTCGATGCAGGAATACAAATCCGGACATATTCCAGGTGGTTGTCCAAATTTCTCTTGAGTGCCTCCAGGTGTTGAAACACTTACCACCTCTTGAGGCAATTGGTTCCATTGCCGTACTACTCTAAGAGTCAGGAAGTTTTTACTGATATTCAGCTGAAAGCGGAGTTATCATCACTTGACTCCATAGGTTAAATAAAATGGTTTCCCGATTGTTCCAACTTTAGGAAAGATCGAGTCAATCAGTGAAGAGATTCATGGTGTATTAGAGCAGTGGTTCTCAACCTGTGGGGCCCAGGTGTTCATGGACTGCAACTCCCAGAAGCCTCCACCACTCGCTGTGCTGGAAGGGATTTCTGGGAGTTGCAGTTCAGGAACATCTGGGGACCCACAGGTTGAGAACCACTGTATTAGAGGGTAGTCTCACTCCAAAACAGGGGAGGGGTCTGAAGTTCCTGCTCCAGTAACAAGACACCTGGGAGAAAAAGACAACTCACCGACCAACAATATCAATGTTCTCCTTCAGGGGTTGAAATCCCCATAGTAAATCACAAGAAGCTGACTCACCAAATGCCCACTGATTTAATAGGCCTGTGCTCGTCAAAACTTACTTTTGTATCTCAGCCACGGTGGAGCTGTTAGAAGAACCCAACAGCTTTGGGCTGTGTTTGGTATCAACTCTGCATCTGAGTTGCTTAGGGCGGTGGTCCCCAGCCTTGGGCAACAAAAGTATTCTTGGACTGCAACTCCTAGAAATCCTGGCCAGCACAGCTGGGGGTGAAGGCTTCTGGGAACTGCAGTCCAGCAACATCTGGGTCATTCAAAGTTGGGACCACTAGCTTAGAACTTTCAGTGGCCATTCTATGATGTTGTTCCTCTTTGGAAAACAAAGGCCAACATCCTATTGCTGGTGACATGCAAATGGCATCGCTTTTTGTGATCGATTGCAATTTTACAAAGTTGGCGTAAACATGCTGGATAGCTCAGGAAATTTATGTCTTCTGAGAGTAAGGTTCAAGTTTTGAGTTTATCTTCAATTCTTCATTCTGTCCTCTGCCTTATAGATATCCTAAAAGCATCATCTCTGTATTTTTGCAAAGCACCCCTGCCTCTGCAGAGATGGGCTTCTAAACTGAATGGCAACAGGAACTGTCCAAACCACAAAAAGTGTATAGCAAATGTCAAACCGCATGCTAAGACATCTCAGATCTTAAAATATCTTGTTTTGCACCTTTGTATTCAGCTTTTGAAACTCACAATAGAGATAGAGAGAACAATACATTAAGAAATTAATGACCTTTAATCTTGCTAATGCAGATGGGAAAGTCTCACCGATCTTTAAGTTTGGTTGCGTTAGGGAAAATGAACATGTATGTAGTGAAGTCACATGCTTTCCACTGCGGCAAATTGCAACCTATCCTGATTTTGTTCTTTGTCTGTTTCTGTATGCAGAAAACTATTTAAGACTGGACATTCCATACAGGAAGTTGTCCCTGTGTCCAGGCAGCCCTTGTGCACAAGGTATTCTGAAAGGATCCTCTGAAAATAAATCTACATTCCCAGGAGTCCGGTTTGTCCGTCGTCCATTTCATAGTGATTCTCATTGAGGATCAGCCACATTCAAATGTGTGGAGACAGTCTCTGTCTGCAGAGCCAGAGGTTGGGAGTTCAATTCCCCACTGGGGCCTCCTTGATAGGTCTAGACTTCATGACCCATAAGGTCCCTTCTAGCTCTCCAGTTCTCAAAAAAGGGTGACGAAGTCTATGATGGCGATTTGTTGCATGTTGAGTTGCACAGCTCAATATGCAAAAGATAATGGCTACACTTCATAAAAGGAACAACATCTCCACTACACTGATTTTAGCCAAAGGGCAGGAAAAGATTTCCTCGAAATCGAAAGTCAGAAAATCACTCCACTACAAACCAAGTGAAATTATATTTATCAGAGGAGCCTTGTGGCACAGTACTGCAGTGATGATTCTACTCACAAGCTGAGCTCAGTCCCAACGGGTTCAGGTAGTTGGCTCAAGGTCGACTCAGCCCTCCATCCTTCTGAGGTCAGTAATTAGAGTGCCCAGCTCCCTGGACATGATAATGCACATAATCAAATTGTATACCACCCAGAGAGAGCTTTAAGTGCTATCAGGCAGTATATCACAGTACATTCTGCTTTTGCTTTACTTTATCGGATCAAATCAACCCCAAACTGCATTTTGCATAATCAGTAGCAAAATGATTTAATATGCCTTAAATTATCTTGGTCTTGCCTTTGGCCTTCAAGGCTAGTAATTAACTGGTCTTCAGGCCTGCAAGGAAAACTTCGTCACAGCTCAGGAAAGTCAGTTCTACCATGAAGAGGAGAACTAGCCAAGGGCACAAAATCTTCATAAGGCAAAGGACACAGAAAGGTGTGTTTATTTTCTAGTACCACCACTAGCAGTTATTCTGGACCAGCGCTGATGTCCAGGTCGGGTGGGAGGAAGGGTATGACTCACATCCTGCCCAAAAGAGAAAAGATGAAAGAACACACAAACCTGTTTTTTTTTTTCCAGCCAGGCACACAAAAACACACACCGGTTTTCATAAAACAGCAGCCGTAAAGCAAGCTACCATCCCAAACAGTAGCTGTAAAGCAAGCTACTGTTGGAAAACAGCAGCTGTAAAGCAAGTTACTTTCACAAAATAGCAGTTTTGGGGAACATTTTGGCGTTTTCTCTTATCCACGGTTTTCATTATCCACGGGAAGGCTTGGAACCAATCCCCAGCGGATACTGGGGTCCTATTGTATACAATCAGGAGGAATATGGCTTGGATACTGATGTGAAGAAAGCTATTGGCACCTAACTATGTTATGAAAAAGAAAAGTGCACCCACTATACATCTTTCTACCAATACCTCCCCTCTAGCTGTGTCTTCTTCAATGCACCTCATGAGTAAACCATATGAAGCCATATAAATGTTTGTCAGGTCCTGTTCATAAATGTCTGTAGTGAAAGATCCTGAGCATTTCTCCAATTTTTAGCAATCTCACACCTTGCTGATGAAGAAATTTGACTAATAAGATTAGAATATATACAGGAGAAATAAAATATGGTCAACTCATGGAAACCTGGAAACCTTTACTAAAATATATGAATGACTTAATTGAGAAGAAACATGATTTAGGAAATAATCTAGGTTGTTGGTCTCATTTTTTTTGGAGGGAATTGGGAGACTAAATGCAACCCTGCAAAATTGTGTAACTCACCTGTGCCTAAAGTGGTTAATTAATTAATAAGATTACAATGTATGTCACTATGTTATGTTTATGTTTCTCTTGTCTTCTATCTTTTCCCTTTTGTTAATCATTTTTTTTCAAAGCCATATAAACAGGGTTTATGCCAAAGGCAAGACCACCGGAGGGGGGCATGGTGGCTCAGTGGACTAAGGCTTCTGAAAACAGTTGGCTGCAAAGTCGGCAGCTCGGTGGTTCGAATCCCGGGTGCCACACAGCAGAGTGAGCTCCCGCTGATAACCCCAGCTCCTGCCAACCTAGCAGTTCAAAAGCATGTAAATGCAAGTACACAAATATGTACCGCCATGAAAACAGGAAGGTAAAACAGTGTTTCATTGCAGCCATGCCAGCCACATGGCCACGGACGAGCACAACACTGGCTCTTTGACTTGAAGACGGAGATGAGCACCACGGCTAGAGTTGGACATGACTAGCATGCATGTGCGGGGGAACCTTTACCTTTTAAACAGGGTTGACAGAACTGTTTCCCAGGGATGTTGGCCCAGGATTCCAGATTCGAGTCTCAAGTCCAAGTCATCTTCCCACCCACCCACCCCCCGAGACTTGGAACTTGGACCCAAAGACTCAGACTGTGCATGCGCTGCCCTTCCCCAGGGCTGATCCCGCCTCTGTGCATGTGCTGGCCTATCAGCAGGGCGGTGGTGATTGTATAATGACCTTATTTGGCTAAAATGTTGAAAATATATCCGATGTCCTCTGTTGGCTTACAAACTCAATATATTCTACTGTGTTTATTCCATGAATCAGCCTAATCATTTTGCCTCTCCACCACCATAGAATAGAATCATAGAGTTGGAAGAGACCTCAAGGGCCATCCAGTCCAACCCCCTGCCCTGCAGGAACCCCCATCACAATATTTCCGACAGATGGCCATCCAGCCTCTGATTAAAAACCTCCAAAGAAGGAGACTCCACCACCCTCCGTGGCAGTATATTCCACTGCCGGACATCTCTAACTGTCATGAAGTTGTTCCTAATAGTCAAATGGAATCTCTTTTCCTGTAGTTTGAAACCATTGCCCCGAGTCCTAGCCTCTGAAGCCATGGAAAACAAACCTGTTCCCTCTTCAATATGACATCCTTTCAAATATTTAAACATAGCTATCATATCCCCTCTCAGTCTTCTTTTTGAAAGGCTAAACATTCCCAGTTCCCTAAGCCGTTCCTCATAAGACATTTCCTGCAGACCCTCAACCATCCTGGTCGACCTCCTCTGCACCCGCTCAAGGTTGTAAACATCCTTTTTAAACTGAGGCACACAGAACTGGACACAGTACTCCAGGTGGGGTCTGACCAGAGCAAAATAGAGTGGCACTATCACTTCCCTTGATCTAGACACTATGGTTCTGTTGATGCAACCAAGAGTCGCATTGGCTTTGCTGGCTGCTGCATCACACTGCTGACTCATGTTCAATTTGTGGTCCACCAAGACTCCCAGATCCCTTTCACAGGTACTATCCTCCAGCCAAGTATCCCCCATCTTATATTTGTGCAATTTTTTTACATAAATGTAGTACCCTACATTTCCCTCTGTTGAAATCCATTCCGTTAGCTTTGGCCCAGCACTCTAATATGTCAAGGTCTTTTTGGATTTTCATCCTATCCTCTGGGGAATTAGCAACCCCTCCCAATTTGGTATCATCTGCAAATTTAATTAGCATACTCTCTATTCCTTCCTCCAATTCATTAATAAAGATAATGAACAGCACTGGACCCAGAACAGAACCCTGGGGCACCCCACTTGGCCACATCTCTCCAAGCTGAAGAGAGGCCATTTATGTTCACCCTTTGGGTGCGATTAGTCAACCAATTACAGATCCACCTGACAGTAGCACTATCTATCCCACTTTCTACTAACTTCTTAGCAAGAATACCATGGGGAACCTTATCAAAGGCCTTACTAAAGTCCAGATAAACAATGTCCACAGCATTCCCCTCATCCACTAGGCCTGTAATTCTATCAAAGAAAGAGATCAAATTAGTCTGGTATGACTTGTTTTTAAGAAACCCATGTTGACTTCTTGTAATGACAGCATTGTTTGTTAAATAATTGCAGACTTCCTGTTTAATAATCTGCTCTAGGATCTTTCAGGAATTGAAGTCAAGCTGACTGGGCGGTAATTATTTGGGTCCTCTTTTTCCCCCTTTTTGAAGATGTGGACAACATTAGCCCTCCTCCAGTCGATGGGGACTTCCCCTGTTCTCCAAGACTTCTCAAAGATTATTGCCAATGGTTCGGAAATTACTTCTGCCAGTTCTTTTAATATCCTTGGGTGTAATTCATCTGGCCCTGGGGACTTAAATTCATTTAATGCTTCCAGGTGTTCCAGGTGTTCCATACCTATTCTATGTTGCAATTCCCATCCTACCTCATCTACTCTTTGTCCCAGCAGATCTCTTTCTTCCTTTTTGGAGAAAACGGAGGCAAAGAAGGTGTTGAGTAGTTCTGCCTTTTCCTTGTCTCCTGTTAGTAACTGGTTATTATCGCCACGCAGAGAGCCTATCATTTCCTTATTTTTCCTTTTGCTGCAGACATAACTAAAGAAACCCTTTTTACTATCTTTAATCACCCATCAGTGCTGGAATTTGCCTCTTTTCCTTCCCACTACCTTGATTTCAGGTTTCTACTTGTAGGAGAATTTAAAAGAGAAGAAGTCTGGAAAGCAATTTAATAAATGGCTTAATAAGTGGACCACAAACACTGTTGAGGGCCATTAATAACAGGTATTGTCCAATGTTAAAGGCCATGTGCTATAAATCGTGTGCCATCAGTGGCTATCATTATGGAAGCCTAAGGACAACCTCTGGGTTGGAGAGAGAGGCAGGATATCTCTCAATGCCATTTGCAGGGAATCATAAGCAGGTGATGGCATCTGCTGGGAATACCTGGAAGCAAATGGTAAGCCACTGTTTGAGACAGAATGCTGGACTGGATGGGCTGTGGCCTCTTCCAGCAAGGCTGTTCTTATGTTCTTAAGCCCTAAAAATCAAATGTTTTAGCAAAAAAACAAAAAACAAATAAACCCAAGGCAAAATGTTAACCCATGGGAACCATGGGTTAACCTTCTGGTTAGCCATTTAAAATAATATCAACATTTTTAAGTGAAATGGAAGCTAACTGCCTTTTAAAAAAAAAAAACCAAATTCTTCCTAAAGTTGATGTATTCACCTTAAAAGAGGTGAAGAGACACTTTCAGCCCAAGGGAAACCAGGGCACACCCTTCTCTTATATAATTCCAACCTTCTCCTAGCCCTTGGGTGTGCAGTCTTTCAGCATAACCTGAGCACACTTCCCCTGGCAAAGAGACAAAGAGAGTCAGTCACTCTGTTTGTCTGCTTTCTGCAAGCAGTAATTACATTAATATACATGACAACAGCAGCTGCCAACAGGAGCACAATTCATTCCTCCAGGCTACTGGATCTGTAATATTTGAAACCTGAGTGTCCATTTGAATAATGGATAGAATGGTTATGTTAAGTTTTCAGAACTGGTTCCACGGTCAGCTAATGATAAGATAAGCAACATGACTCCGGTCAACTAGGATTTCTTATCTGGTGTTCTGCAACTGCAGGTTGGCTGGATTTATCTGGAGATCAATCGGCAGCTTGCAAATTGTTCTCCCAGCCATTTAAAACAATGTCAGAGAAAGTAAATTTCTCACTGCCTTCCTTATGCTTGTGAGCAAAAGAAAATACTCAAGATTCCGAACTCAGATTGCTCACATTCCAAAAAGCTATGCAGAATTATGGGATAATTGCTGAAAATCAGTGATTTGTTTAAAATGAAATCAGACCAAGCAAGATCGCCTTAGTTCTAAATCAAGTTTCTTTTATTCTTGTTTGTGATCTAATCGAAGAATGAACAGCCACTGTGGTGGGAAAGTAGAAGTTGCTATTTAAAAGACTGGGCGTTTGCATGGCTGCTTCTCGTACATTTTCTCTATAATCAAAGGTCTTTAAAACAAAAACTCGAATGCAACCTGCATGTCTCCTAGCTCACATCTAAGAAAGATATGCCTGGCAAAATCCATCTTGCGAAAAACTTTGGGACTTGACATCAAAGAGTAGTTTTCCTGGCAAAATCCTCCCCCCACCCCACGAATGCTGGGATTTTAAATTCTTCACACTCGAAGGTGCCTGACAAAGCGGTCCTGATCCATGAAGATTCACAGACTGTATGAGCATTTTTTGTAATGATCTACCATGGTGCTGCATTTGTACATCAGGGAAGACTAACCTAGAACATAGTCAACATTAAAACTTACAGCTGATAAATGTATCACCTGATAAATGAGCACATGGAGGGACACACGTTCGAGCCCTAATATATTACAGAAGCAGCATGCAAGGGATAAGAGTGGCACACGGAAAGCCTGAAGCATGCCCGGTTTTAAAAAAAGAATTAGTGGATGAAGGATGCAGGGGAAGGCTTTGGTAACTGATGAGAGCATCAGAAGGGTATAATCATAGACAGAGACAGAGGAGACTGTACGCAGCCAGGAAAAATTTATTCCAAAGATCCAAAAATAACAGGAGAAAAAACAATAATGAAAGAAGACCAAAAGTTGGGACCAATTTGCTTCTTGCAGAAGATAAATTCTTCTGGGAATTGATATTACCCGCAAGGAACCCAAACTATTGTTCATCCTGGGGCACCTATCCGTCGTTCGACTAAGACGGCGTCAAGCCGGTCTTCAGACAGACTGCTATGTGTCTTTCCTCTGTTTTTCAGGGCAAACACATGCGTGTCTGTGACTGCGACTGAGCACAATTAGAGGCCATCCACTACAGAATACAATTCAGCACACAGAATTCTGCAGTGGTTTCATGTTTAAACAATCAGTCAAGTTTTTAACCCTCAGGGCTGCAACTAGAGATCTTAAGGTGTGCAGGGAAGGCCTGCCGTGATCTCAAAAGAAAACTGGAACCAAATGTAATTGGCAACTCCACTTGGTGTCAAGCAGGGAAGGGAAAAAACAACAACGGACAGTTGCTGGGAGGGTCTGCATTTTTCAATTACGTGGACTACATGTCCCATAATTCCCCATTGTGGGAGTTCTACCGGACTTACACACACCTTGCTGATGTGGCTCACCTAGCTTGCTGTTCCTGCCCCATTGCTAGCTGTGAGATTTATTTCTGAACAGGAAGCTTGGGCAGAGTTAGGCCTAGTTAAGCCAGAAAACATTTCAGTTTGACTTTTTCCATCCAGGCAAGCTATATTTATGCAAGGAACCCTGGGGGACTTCAAAATTCCTGGATGTGGTTAAAAAAATGACACAAGGCAATGCAGTACGAGTTCTTGCTGTGCAAACAAGGTTTTGTCAACAGTTTACCTTTAATGTCCAGTTTGAGAACAATAATAATTATATAATGACAGTATTTTTCTGTGCATAAGACTATATCTTATCTAAAATTGTTAGATTTAAAAATTAAAAGGTGTCATATACATGAAAACCAAATACAAGACTAGTCTAGGGGCCTTTTCACACGACCCCTAATATCCGCTGGCCACTTAAATTCTGACCAGAGATCTTAGGGGTCCGTTGCTCTTCCTTGCTCCCCACCACTCTGCACTTCCTTGCTCCTGTCTGCGTGAGGGGAGGGAGGAAGAAAGAGAGGAAAAAATGCAGGCTCACCTCTGAAGCTGCCCGGAGCTCCGTCGTCCTAATTCCTTCTCTTCTGTTTGCTTTTTTTTCCTCCGCCCCTTCTCTTAAAGGGGCAGGAGGCAAAAAAAAAAAAAAAACCCAGAAGCGAGGAGAGCCCCACACTGGCCAGATTAAATCCGGACCTGGGGATTTTCACCCTACTTGAGCAGGTACAAGAAAAGTGCGCTGGGACGCGCTTAGGTAGGCATGGTCACACTTAATTTCCTGCAAACTCCGGAGCTGGTGGGGAAACAATTGTAAGCTCCGGAGCTTGCAGCCATTTGCTGCGGAGTTTAGGGGTCGTGTACAAAGGCCCTAGGTGATACCTTTAGGCTACTAGTAAAACAACAAAACAGTTGCAAATATTTCGAGGGCAATGCCCTCTTTTTCAAAAGTTCAAGCATGGCCAAAGATAGATTTGCCAGGCGTTAGTTTTTAGATGTAGAGTTCTTGGCAAGATGAAAATACTTGCTACGCAGTCTCTAGCAGAGATGTTGTAAAGCTGCATCTGAAGTCATGGGTTGTGTTACAGCCCCAGTCCTTCAAACGAAGTGACAAACATGGTTGCGAAACTGTAATTTGAGGTTGGAAAAGTGGGGGGTTGTATACATGGGGGTGTCTTATTGACATGAAAAAACAATGGTACGTGGCAACAAGATTATTCCATTGCCTGGCAATGCATTTTAGAGTTGTCTAAGTAAACAATACTCAGAATCAGTTTTCCAGTCCCTTCTGCTGAGGGTGTTCTGAGCCTGTGGGACTGTGGGACAGAGGCCAAGTGTTCAGTTTAACGGATACATATGTGTGTGAACAATGGGAAGTGACTAGAGATGGGCACGAATTGAAAAGATATTTTGTTCCATTATTCGTTATTTGTTTTGTTATGTAATAAAACAAATATCAAAAATTGTGATGAAATTGGAACGAACCAAACAAAACCACAAAAATTAGGTTCGTTACATTTCGTTTTCATTAATGGCAACGCGCAATGAAATGAGCTGTTTTTAAATGTTAAAAAACGTCCTGAATATCTGTAAAAACCCAGTGATAATTATTTATTCTGCCTGATAATACCTACCAGGGGGGTTGGGGTCCTTAAAACATGCATTTATGTCTTTTCTCAGATTGCTGTATTTTTTTTCCTTTAGGGGGAATTAGGGGACATCAACCTAAAATGGCTCCTAGATGCCTAATATTGATTTCTTGGGTATTGAAACGTCCTGGACATCCGTAAAAACGCAGTGATAATTATTTGAAATTATTACCTACCGGGGGTTGGGGTCCTTAAAACGTTTGTTTCTGTCTTTCTTCCAACGCGATGTATTTTTTCTTTTCCCTTTAAGGATGACACAAAATGGATTCCAGCCACAATATGGATGCAAGCCATGTGATGGGATCATGTAAATTCTTGGACAATTTCAACCAATAGCATGCCCAGGTTGCATACTGGGTAGGTGTGGCAGCCAAAGAGGGCATAAAAAGCTTTGGCAGCCCCTGTCCTCCTTGCAGTCTGTGGTGGGAGTTAGGGTGGGATTGCTGTCTCTGTGGCTCGTTACTTTAGGCCAGCCAGGCAGGTGTGTGTCTCTGTGTTCCTGCTGGCTGCAGCCTGGCTCTTAGGGAAGAGAAAGAAGAGATTTCTCTTGCAGCCTCCCTGTGTGCGTGCGTACATCTCGGTGAGTACCCTCCCCTGCCCCGCAGTGCAGTCACTCTGCAGCTGCCTTATGCCCTGGGCAACGCCTGCCGCTGCCTTTGCAGCTTCCCTGCGTACCTAGTCTATACTGTGTCTCTGCCAGCATCATTTTTTTAGTGTTTTTCCTTTGGTCTGGGGCGTTGGGGGACATCTGCGCGCGGAAATGCTTTAAGTCGCGCAAAAAGCGGGTAAAAATGAAAAACGAAAAAGCGAAATGAAATTTTTTCAAAAATTTCATGAAAAACAAAAATTAACCAAAACGGACCCACAATGAAAAACAAAAAACCAAAACACCATTTTTTCAGTTCGTGCCCATCTCTAGAAGTGACTACAGCTCAGCCACAGACCACATGGTTCACATGTAGACAAACTGAGGTTTAGTTTTACCTAGTAAGCTCCTCTAATACATTCACGCAAAGCTGCATTGCGATGTACAGAACAAACACTTCTAAAAACTCCATTCAGACAAAATTGTCTCTTCCTACCATCCTCATGTCTGGTCTCCTCGGATAATACACTACAGAAGGACGAATGGCCCAGACCTTAGGGTATTTCCATGGGATTTTCACCTTTTGTTTAACTGCTGAATGCATACACAAAAAAACCTACAACACCAACCTAGAGCTTGCCTTTCAAGGCAACCTATCAACAGTCAATCCAGTAGCTATTACTGTATTAGATCAACCTCCTCTCCTGTGAAAATTTCAAGATACACAGAAGATTTTGTCAGAAGAATCAAGATGTTGGCTATATCAGGCCTGTCAGGAATTATGAGGAGTTAACCTCAACAAGCAGAGTTGCAGCAATGTCAAGGATTAGAGGCAAAAATATGACAGACTCCATTGCTGGTTTTCTATTGCAATCTATTTACAAAATATATCCAGGTCCCATTAGTTTCCAGAGATTTACATCCAGTAGCATAAATAATCCAGCTACTCTTCTTAATCATAGCCAATACATCAGGCTTACTGGCTAAACAGCCCTGGCTAAACAGCAGGAACATATTGCAATACATAAGGTATATATAACATCTCTTTCCAATTATTTCTTTACTTTCACATCACATGTCACACTGCTTCTCTCATTCACGCTTCAGAGCTGCGCTCCACTGTCCTTGGACTCTAGCTTTCTTATCAAGGCCACTTTACTGAGATTGCGTCAGTCCACAGCTGGACTACATATCTCTAATATTAAGTTGAAAAACTCACTCGCATTATAAGAATATTCTTGACAAGACCCATGTATAAAGACATTTTCACCTTATATTAGATATCTTGCTTGTTCCTTCATTGATTCTTTCTCCCTCCCCTCGTCTCTAAGGCTGCTGTTTGTGAATTTTCCTTCAGGAAGAACCTTTTGTCAACAGAAAAGTAAATTTACAAACAATTTTTTTTTTGCAGTGGGCTACATAGTTAAACTTATTATTGTTTCAACTTCCATGTCTTGCGAGATTTTGGTACAGCCTAATACATGCCAGTCTCCCTGGGAAGTACTGAAATCGGGCACTGAGCTCACATATTCTTTTGTGTGGTTAATTCACCCACCCAAACACCATAAAGCACAGACTTAGCAGAAAAGACATAACTTGTCTTATTCACTTCTCTGTACAGTCGAAGAAGTAGAAAGGTTGCTGTTGTGAGTTTTTTGGGCTGTTTGGATGTGTTCTAGATCATAGTGTCTAGATCAAGGGAAGTGATAGTACCACTCTATTCTGCTCTGGTCAGACCCCACCTGGAGTCCTGTGTCCAGTTCTGTGCGCCTCAGTTTAAAAAGGATGTTGACAACCTCAATCGAGTGCAGAGGAGGGCGACCAGGATGGTTGAGGGTCTGGAGGAAATGTCTTATGAGGAATGGCTTAGGTTGCTGGGAATGTTTAGTCTCTCTAGAAGAAGGCTGAGGGGAAATATGATAGCTATGTTTAAATATTTGAAAGGATGTCATATTGAAGAGGGAACAGGTTTGTTTTCCATGGCTTCAGAGACTAGGACTTGGGGCAATGGTTTCAAACTACAGGAAAAGAGATTCCATTTGAACATTAGGAAGAACTTCATGACAGTTAGAGCTGTTCGGCAGTGGAATATGCTGCCACAAAGGGTGGTGGAGTCTCCTTCTTTAGAGGTTTTTAAGCAGAGGCTGGATGGCCATCTGTCAAAAATATTGTGATGGGGGTTCCTGCATGGCAGAGGGTTGGACTATATGGCCCTTGAGGTCTCTTCCAACTCTATGATTCTATGATTCTATGTTCTGGAAGGTTTTCTTTCTGAAGTTTTGCCAGACTCTGTGGCCAGCATCTTCAGAGGGCAAGGAGGTTAGGGAACTAGGAGTTCTTTCTGTGCTCTGGGGTATAGAACGAGAGAGACTATAGGGTTCTAAAGTTGTGGGAAAGGGGAAACTTGTCCTATTCAGGAGAATAGGTGTTAGTCATTGTATTGTGAAGGAGGGATTAAGAAGTTTCACTGCAATCAGGGGTGGCATCAATCCTTCTCTGTAGTTGATGGGTGTTATTAGCTGTTCTATTGTGTGAACCTATCATTGGTGCTTGTGGGGAATCATTGAACTTTGGTCTTTTTCAGTCTGTAGTTTTCAGTACTGAAAGCCAGGATCTGTTGATTTTTAGACTTTCTTCTTCTCTGTTGAAACTGTGCTTGTGTTTGTGGATTTCAATGGCTTCCCTGTGTAGTCTGACAGTGATTGTGGAAGGTTATTTTTCTACTGTGTGTTTGGGTGTTCTGTGCTGTCATGCTGGAACCAACTTATAGCAACTAGGGATGAGCACAAATCTCTGAACCAGTGGTACATGCCTGTTCACCCTTTGTGATCTGCAGTTCCCAGCCCCACTTCATACTGAATGGACGCCCATTCAGAAGCAGCACTCTGACTTCCATTCCCTGCCTCCTCTGGGCACTGCCTCTTGAGTGGGTGCCCACCGGAGGTGACAAGGCTGGGAATGAAACTGTTCATTCAAAGGACGAACAGTGATGAACATTGAAAACTGCTGGTTCGTGCCTATCTCTAATAGTGGCCCTAATTGGGTTTTCAAGGTAAGTGAGATATTTAAGGAGTGGTTTTAGCACAACCACCACTGCCACCACCCTGGAGTGAGTTTTCATGTCCAAGTGGGGACTTGAACCCTGTTGTTCAGAATCCTAGTCCATCACTCTACCCACTAGACCACACTCCTCTCACCAGCATGGAAGGACATAGAACTTCCCAACAAACAGAGGGGTATAAAGCAGATATGCCTGAAATACAGTTTTACTGTGTGGTGCTAAGAAATAATTTTATTTAGGTAGCAGTAAAGGACTGAATCAAATGCATAAAGATTAAGCAATCATAAAACTGCAGAAAGTTAGAACACTTTGTGGAGATACTATGAACAATGCCATTTGTTATGGCTGATCATTGATGGTAAAATAAAGGGGAAAACACATGTAGGAAAGTGGGAGAAAAAAATATTGGCTGAAGAATCTAGAGATTATTTTGGGTTGGAATGCAAGATCACTCTATCGATTTGTCATATCCAGAGTCAAAATGACAGCCAACCTCTGGTAGCAATAGAAAAGCCCACACAGTCAACTCTTCTCGGTGCCAGACAAGACAAGGACAGCATGATGACATATCATCTGAGACCATTTCTCAATTTCTTTCCCAGGAACCCTCTAGGAGTGTTTAGTTGTAAATGCATGTCAGCCCCTGGACTGATGTCCAAATTTACATAACCTCCAAATCACTCAATGAAAAGAAAGACACACAGAGAGAGAATCAAGAGCTTTTAAAGAAGAACCATCCCCTAGGATGTCCAAATCAGCCTTGTGTTCTGAATTTATAGCGTTATCATGTACATCAGCCAGCAGGGATGCAAAGATTAGGAATACTAGGCCACCTCCCTGTGCAACCATTAATTGCTTCACAGCGTTTCTAAATAGTGTTGCTCTGAAACAAAGACAGTTAAACCTCAAATAGTTGCTAAACCTACACCTCGGGCGTAGTGATGGGGGGGGAGGGATTTGTTTCATTCTCATCTTAAAACAGACCAACCTCATTTCTGATGCTCTACAGTTGATATAAAACAACAACAACACTGTTGTCCTTGTGTTTCTGCACCTCTCCATATTCTGCTTTTCAAACAAAAGATATGTCCACAAAGACATAGATGAAGGCAACCTGTGTTAGGAAACATGTGCATTATGCAAAACTGAACACCAAAATATGTTCAGTTTTCATGTGCATGAAAAGATACCACGTTTCATTCACAGTTTAAAAATAACAGAACATGGAAATGGTAAGCAACAGACTTGCATTGGGGTGGGGGAGTGAACGTTACAATCAGCACCTCTCTTGTGCACTAGTGTTTCTCAATAATTAGCCTGCATAATTCAGCTGTAAATTGCCCAAAGAGTGCTTTTAAGTGCGGTGCATAAGCAGCACACTTTGCTCCTACGGTGACACCAAGGCCAGGCGTGACAACTTATTACTTCCATTTCCTTCTGCATATCTTTCTGTCTCCAGATTTCCAAAGACCATACTGCCGATTTCTAGATTAAGCTAAACAGAGCTGAGAATGGCAGACCACTTTCCCTGCTCCCTCCAAGAACACGAATCCCTTTTATAGTGGCCCTACCTTGGATTGAAAAGTCACTTCCAACAGTTGTTCCTAGCCTTGGGTGAAAGAGAAACCCCAAAATAAATAAGGTTGACTTACACTTAAGGCGGGCTGCTGCTTTTTCCAGGTCAGGATAGGCTAGTAGTCCCAGATGTTCTTGGACTAAAACTCCCAGCCATGTTGGCCCGGATTTCTGGGAGATGCAATCCAAGAACATCTGGGTGCCCAAGACTGTAAACCACTGTTATAAACTCTCTGCACTAGGGCTAGGGAAAGTGTGGCCCCAACCAGCCTGGCCAACAAGGAAGATGGAAGGAAGACCTCACTGCTATCCAAAGACCTAAATGCCTTGCACAGAACTTGGAAAAGCTCCTTCATGGGACTCCAACTCCCAGAATCCCCCAGCCAGCCTAGCCAAATGTGGACTAAGAAACTGAATTTTCCAAGCTTGGGTTCCTCTCGACCAATTTCCACGGGCAAGAACAACTCTCTTGTATTATAGAGAGGAACCTTGGGAGGCGTTGAACCCGTGACCTTTTAGATGCAAAGCATGAGCTCTCTCACCAAGCTACCCCCCGTGCTCATCTCCATATTCAATCTGAAGAGCTAGTGTTGTGCAAGTCTTTGGCCACGTGGCTGGCATGGCTGCAAGGAAACACTGTTTTACCTTCCCGTTTTTTATGGCAGTACCTATTTATCTACAGTGGACCCTTGTATAACAAACAGCTTGTATAACATAAAATTTGTACAACATAAAATTCTGGAGATAGGGGAAATTTGCTTAACATAATCTCCTATGGGGAGAATCCGTACAACATAAAAATGGGATCACTCTGTTTTCAATGCATTCCTATGGGAATTTGTATAAAGGAAAATTTGCTTAACATAATTTCATTTGGAACGAATTAATTCCTTTATACAAGGTACCACTGTACTTGCATTTGCATGTTTTCGAACTGCTAGGTTGGCAGGAACTGGAGTTATCAGCGGGAGCTCGCTCCACTGCGTGGCACCCAGGATTCGAACCATTGAGCTGCAGACTTTGTAGCTGACAGTTTTCAGTACTTTAACCCGCTGAGCCATCACGCCCCCTGGCAAAGAGCTGGACAGCTGTTAGTCCTAGCTGTGAGATCTGCGCCAGAAGGAGATTGTGACCCCAAAGCCAGCCTGCAACTGCTTTGTGTTTACATCAGCCTTCCAAATTAATAAATACTGCATTCCTGGTTGGATCAAGAGGATTCTTTTAACTGTCCCAGGATATCATGAAGAAGATGTAAGCTCTTACGCAGCTGCATTCTCCAGAAAGAGGCCTAAAGTTGCTGTCAGATTTATGAGTCTGCCAAAAATCAAAGCACTTTCCCAGAAAATACTGTATATCAGAGAGAGCCTTCCCATTACCCTTTCTCAAAATCACAAATCTAAGCTTAACTGTCTAGCTGCAGACATGGAGTTTCGGGTGACTGAGTGTGTACAGCCAATCCATCTGTTTACACAAAGGATTTCTAAGTGGATTTTAATTTTTCTCGCCCTTTTAAACTTCCTACAATTACGGGAAGGCGACCAGCACAGAGGAGAGGAGGAAGAACTGTGTTCAACAAGAGGAGAGAGGTAAAAATTAAGTATACACCTGGCGTAAGACCCTCAACAGGGTATTAATCCTTGAGCTCCAGTTTTCTGTAAATATAATCTGCTTTCTGTGAACAAAAGCCACTGCAACCCTTTGTGCTCTGTTACGGGTTCAGAGGTAGCTTGGGAAAGTTCTCTGTATATCACATGAGCTAAAAATAGGGTGATGAAAATATATACAGATTCCACACATCCTGGACATAATCTGTTTCAATTGTTACCCTCAGGGTGATGTTTTAGGGCATTGCATACTAGGACAACTAGATATAAAGATAGTTTCTTTCCAAGTGTTATCAAACTGTTGAATAATTAATTTTTTACTTCTCTTCTTCTTTTTAAATAATAGGTTATATTGCATTGTTGTACTGTGTTTTTATTGTTGAATATATGATTCTTATATTTCCCTTTATATTTGGAGACCATATTTTACCAAAACAAATTCTGGGTGTGTCCAACCACACTTGGCCAATAAACGGATTCTGATTCTGATGCTGTTTCTGTTTCTCTTGTTGTTGTTGTTGTTGTTGTTGTTGTTGTTGTTGTTGTTGTTGTTGTACAAACTGTTTGCTAGCTCAGTGGTTTAGGCATCTCACTGTGCCTAGATTTGATGATCCCCAAGGTCCCTTCCAGCTCTGCACTGCAAACATGATAATGATGATGTTGATGATGATGCGATGATGGTCACAATCCCTAGAACCATCCCGCCTAGCTCCCACCTGCATGACCAGTTTTTCCTCACTTTGGGCTGCAAGTGTCTGAGATATTAAGGAGAACCGCCTTAACGGACCGGACCAAAAATACATTGAACCCAGGGTTCCGTTTTGAACAGTAGTAAGCAAAAAAATATCAGGAAGGAAGCATCACCAGACCACAAAAGCGTTTCCATCCCCACTGTCACACCTCGCTCTCAACAGCTTGTGCTAGTTAGAGCTACACTTCCTCCCTCCCTCCCTCCCTCTCTCCCTGTCTGTCCGTCCATCTGTCCATCACCCCATCCGTCCATCCTTCCTGTCTCTGTCTGTCTGTCTGTCTGTCTGCCCGTCCTCCCTCCCTCCCTCCCTTCCTTCCTTCCTTCCTCCCTCCCTCCCTATCTGTCTGTCTGTCTGTCTGTCCGTCCACCCACCCATCCACTCGCCCGACCATCCTTCCGTCCTGTCTGTCTATCCATCCATCCATCCATCTGTCCTCCCTCCCTCCCTCCCTCCCTCCCTGTCTGTCTGTCCATCCGTCCGTCCATCCGTCCGTCCATCCGCCCGCCCACCCATCCATCCGCTTGCCCACCTGCCCTTCCATTCTGACTCTCTGTCTGTCTGTCCGTCCATCTGTCCTTCCTTCCTTCCTTCCTTCCTCCCTCCCTCCCTCCCTCCCTCCCTTCCAAATATGAAATTATAAGTCGACTTCTAGCTACAATGGCTTCTTGCCTGCCTACCTGCCTTCTTTCTTTCTTTCTTTCTTTCTTTCTTTCTTTCTTTTCTTTCTTTCTTTCTTTCTTTCTTTCTCCCCCCTCCCTCCCTTCCTCTTTTCTGGTTTCTTTCCTTCTTTCTTGACGTTGACACTGACAGCTCTCAGCTGAAATAGAAAGCAAATGGCAGAAGTTGGAAAGACGTAGGCAAGGGCAATATACGTTTCCAAATAAAGTGACATCTTTTTAGTTGTAGTTGGGTGATGAGAATTAAGGGACTCACAAAAATTGGCACAAAAACTGGGCAGATTGGCTTCCCACCAGAAAAGACAGAATGACATGACCGATGCCACCCCTTGAAAATCTATGCAAGGAGTAAGATAAGCAGACAGGCAGATGTAGAAGCAGCAAGGCTGAGGGTGGAACTCTCAAGGAACCTCCCCATCCTCACCCTGCAAACAGGAGCCTATACTGCTGTCGGCAGCAGCTGCTGTCTTCTGAATCACTTGGGAAGCAAAACCTGGTTCAACTGTGTGGGAAAGTTTACAAATGAGAGAAATGAGGGAGAGGAGGTGGAAAGGAAAAACAACCCCTCGCCCTGCAGTGCAAACAATTAATCTGCCAGAGTGTTTAAAAAATAATACTAATAAAAGCAGCTGAAGAGGGGAAAGGGGGAACTGAATGTAGAAGACTTTACTGAGGATTTAATTTCAAGCCTCCAAGTTTAATAAGGAGGAGGTTTCAACTAGGGATTTTCTTTGTCTTTGCTTCTTGCTCTGTTCTCTTTCAGTCAAGAAATTCAGGCTTGCTACATGGCAAAATCCAGCATGCAACAAAATGCCTAGGAGTTACAGGGGGTGCTAGCAAGTGAACGGGGAAATATTGATGTCATTAAACTGTCCCCCTGCCCCCCACAAAAAAAATCAAAAGCAAAAAAGCAAAGTGTGCTGCTTATAATCCACCCCATGGGGCTTACAGCATTCTCTGGGTGCTTTACAATTTATTTATGCAGGCTACACATTGTGCCCCCAGAAAGCTGGGTACTCATTTTTCCAACCATGGAAGGATGGAAGGCTGAGAGAACCTTGTTTTGATTGAACCCCAGGTGATGAGCACAGTCATGGATGCAGTACAGTAGGTTTAACCACTGTGCTAAGAGGCTCAAGAACTGATCATGTGCTTTACTTTATTTGTAATTTATATACCTCCAACTTGTATAAACAACTCTAGGCAGTGCACAAAGTCAAAAGACAAGAACAAAATAAATAATAAAAATACACAACAAACAGCAACAGAAAACCAATAACATCCAAAAACAGTGTGCAATAAAATAAACTGCTGCTCCTTGGTGTGGGAAGAAAGTAAAAGTGAAAGACAGAGAGTGAAAACGCTTCCCTGAACCCACTTGGACATTCATCTAGAAAATTTTCCAGGCTCCAAGCAGGATTCAATATAAATTGATTTAAAAACAAAAAACAAATATCTTGATATCTTATTTAAATTGTGACAAATAATTTGGAATCCTTATGGGAGACTCCAACTCCCATAATCCTCCATCTTGTGTGGATGATGGGGGTAAAAAAGGTCCATGCTTAGAGGCAGATGACTTGTAATCGAGTTTACTGTATTATGGCTCTTCTGACCTTCTCAAACAAAATGAAGCATCTCTTCTAAAATGATCCTGATACGCATATTATGTCAGTTCAGCTTTCACGGTTAGAGGACAGGGAATTTATTTATTTAAAATATTTTCACCCCAGGAAAAGGATTCTATTTAAAAATAAATAAATAAAGATCATGCAAAATTCAGGCCTAATTTCGCACTGATCCAGCATCTCCTAGGATTGATTGGCAGCTCCGTATCAGAAACAGGGAAAGCTTTCCCCTTTCTCATCTGCTGTCATGACATGTCTCCAAGTAGGTTGGTTACCCTGAATAGAAAGGAATGGTCTAGAAGAGCAACCTTGTTGAGAGAGAGAGAGAGAGAGAGAGAGTTAAAAGGTCCAGGTAGCCGCAGGGCACATGAACCCTCACACAGCCCAGGAAGTCAATCTCCATTTTAGTGTAGCTAATCAGTTCAGATTGTTAATTTTCCACGGTATAATCACATTCAAGCAGAAAGAGGAGCATTGCTGAATGGCTGAGCTATTAAGGACGGAAGAGGGAGGGGGGAAATGTACACATACAGATATGGAGAACACCCCACTGGCTAAAAAAAATAATGTGTTTAACTTTATGCAAATACTAACTTATGCAGGATAACATCAGAAACCTCTCTTAGGTTGAGCTCAGAACTTGACAAGCCAAACGGGCCACCCACGAAAGGACCGGGTGAAGGAATGATCTCCAGCTTGCCCTGCTCACATCCAGGAAACACAAGCCTAAAGGACCACCTTCTTCCCTATGAGCCTGCCCGTTCTCTAAGATCAGGCCAGGAGGCCCTGCTGAAGGTGCCATCCCTCAAAGAGATAAAGGGGGGGTAGCATGTCGAAGCAGGGCCTTCTCTGTGGTTGCCCACCAACTCTGGAATGCCCTCCCTACAGAGATCCGCCTGGCGCCAACACTTTTGGCTTTTCAGCCCCAGGCAAAGACTTTCCTGTTTGGCCAGCATTTTTATTAGATTATTTGGTTGGACACATGAGCAGCAGGGTTTTATAATTTATTATCTGTACTATATGTTGTTTTAACTGTATTTTATTTTATAGTTTTAAATAATTTTATTGTTTTATAGTTTTTAATACTTGTTGTATGCCGCCCAGAGGCCTCTTGGTAGTGGGGCGGTTAAAAAATCTTTTAAATAAATAAATAAATAAATAAATAAATAAATAAATAAATAAATAAATAAATAAATAAAAAGAGTGTGGTTTCCTTGAGGGAGGGAGTCTATCTCATATTTGGTCCACCTCTTTTCTGGCTGCCTCCCGCCTTTCCCAGCATGTTGGTCTTTTCTGGTGGGAAGCCAATCTGCCCAGTTTTTGTGCCAATTTTTGTGAGTCCCTTAATTTTCATTCCCCAACTACAACTAAAAAGATGTCAATTTATTTGGAAATGTATACTGCCCTTGCCTACGTCTTTCCAACTTCTGCCGTTTGCTTCCTATTTTAGCTGAGAGCTGTCGGTGTCAACCTACGCTGGGAGCCACGGCACGAGACCGCCTCTTCCTTGTTTCCATGCCAGAGCTGGCCACACTGATTGACGCGGGCATGGGGAAATGGCTGTTTTTTAGTCTCAGGTTTGGCAACATCTGTATGAAAAGGCCTTGTCTCTTTTGCAAGACGGCAGCCCCATACAGCTCCCGGACACCCTAACACCTCCTGCAAACGAGGAAGCTTGCAAATATTTGCTTAGGTGGTCTTAATGACTTCATTGAGATTAAAGAAGAGTGTGTGCGTGGCTGAGGGCACGAGGATGCAGCTGAATGCTGAAAACGGCATTCGTTTGGGAGGGTGTGCAGTGTGGACTGCATTCCACTTGTGGTCTGGCCCGGAGTCAATTTTTCCTTTTCTTCCTCCTCCCTCCTCTTTTCTCTCCCCTCCTTAATCCCACTCCAGAAGGTTGCCAGGAAAGGGACCCATAATGCTCTCACAAACCATCTGCCAGAGGGCTTCCGAAATCCAGCCAAGGGGTGTATGGAATCAGTTGTCTGCAGCAACCATAGAGTCTCCATTTTGTAGGCTCTTGGGCTCCCAAAATCTGACTGGAGGGCTCAGTCTTTTAGGACCCCGGCACACTTGAAGGAAGCCACAGACTGGCAAATGCGAGAAGTTTCTCAAAGACACCTGTTTGTGTTGTACCCTTGTTTCCTACAAGGCTCTGGAACGTCTGTGAAGACTCTCAGTCATCCAGGTGAGTTTATCTGGAAGTTGAGTCGTGGCAACTGGACTTTTTTTTCTTGAGGGATTGAAACGTTTCGCTGCTCATCCAAACAGCTTCATCAGTCTAAATAAACCTAGTGCGAGTCCTCCATCTTATAGTCCGCTTTGACCTCTTGTCCCTTGTCACCTCTCTCTCTTTGTCACCTCCATTTGAAGGATAAAGGGCACTCATTCAAAGATGAGAATGTACAATGTTAGGCAGAGAAGATAGGTGGTTTGAGAGAGCGGTCAGGGAAGCCATTCATGTCAGTACTGAAAATCCCTCTCTCAACAGAGGTGGGGGCCTCAGGCACAGTCTACCTGCTACTTATCAAGCTGTGCTTTCAACAGTATCCACCCAAGATAGATAAAAAAAGCCTTCACCACCAACGCCATAGCTAACAACCCATACTTTATATCTTTCAGCACCTTAGGCCAGAGGTGTCCAAACTTTGGCCCTCCAGATGTTTTGGACGACAACTCCCAGAATTCCAAGTCTAGATTGCCAATGACAAAGGGTTGTGGTAGTTGTGGTCCAAAACATCTGGAGGGCCAAAGTTCAGACACCACTGCCTTAGGCCATTGTTCACCTCAAGTCGATAGATACTATTGCTTACCTAACAAACCTATCCAGGCCATTGTTCATCTTATGAGTATATTTCAAACCAGGGTGAGAAGAGGCCAAAGTGACGGAGGACTCGCAATTCAGACTGATGAAGCAGTGTGGATGAGCAACAAAACGTTTCTGTCTCTCAAGGAAAAGAAATCCACTTACCATGACTCAACTTCCAGAGAGGCTCTGGAACCTTAGAACTGGTCCTAAAAGGGCCATGGCTTAAAAAGGTTCAGAATGGCTGGTTTAGTTTCCAAGCTGTGGAGCCAAAGGTTGGGAGCTCAATGCCCTACTGAGCCTCCTGGAAGAAGCCTGTGTAGCCTTGGGCAAACTGCACAGTCCCAGGAAGCCTCCAGAAGAAAGGAAGGGTCACCCACATTGTGAGGAGTCTCTACCTTGAAAACCCTGCAAAGGAATTTCTTCCTTGAAGGCCCATGATGATGATGATGATGATGATGATGATGATGATTGTCATCAGAAACCTTCATTATATATCTAATGTTGTAGATTAGACAGACTAGTTTAACTTTGTACTTTACTATCTTAATGTCCTGCATTAGGAAGAAAAATAGATGTAAGCCTATACCTATTATATATCAAAATAGATGTTTTATTAAATGAAGAATTAAGTTTTAGGATTGGGAATACTGCTAAGACTAAACTAGCTAATATAATACTGTAATCTACTATCTGTATTTTGTGTACTAGATGAAGACAGAGATAAACAAAGACGAACATGATATTGATGGGAAGACATTAGAACAGGGGTGCCCAAACTTTTTGTAAGGAGGGCCAGATTTGGTGGCTGAGAATGTGTCAGGGGCCAGTTGCTCCCTGACCCTGCCACCCCACTGCAAGCCCCACACACTGACCCATAAGCCCCACCCACTGACCCCTTGCAACCCCACCTGCAGGAAGGAAGGCAGGGACCAAGGGAGGGAGGGAGGGAGGAAGGTGGGAACCAAGAAGGGAAGGAAAGAAGGTGGGGTCCAAGGGAGGGAGGAAGGAAGGAAGGCCTAAATCCCAGCACCACAAGCTTCTGCTCACCAGCCGGCTGGCTAGCCCAGTCCTTCAAGCTTCCCGGTGGTGTCAGTGTTGGCATAAGATTAAAAAAAAAAAACATGGGGCGAAGGAGGGGGAGGAAGGGGTGGGCCAGGCAGACGTGGGCCACTCAGAATGGCCTGACGGGTCGGATTTGTCCCCCGGGCCAGACTTTGGGCAGGCCTGCGTTAGAATAATATTAATGGGAAAATATTTATTAAATATGGAAATATAAAGGTAATCTTGTTTAAAATGAGAAGAGAATCATGAAATAATTGGGCTGATCTACTGGGAAACACTTCTAATATATGTAACACAGCAGTGTATATATATATATGTACAGTGGTACCTTGTATAAAGGAATTAATTCGTTCCAAATGAAATTATGTTAAGCAAATTTTCCTTTTACAAATTCCCATAAGAATGCATTAAAAACAGAGCAATCCCATTTTATGTTGTACGGATTCTCCCCATAGGCGAATATGTTAAGCAAATTTCCCCTATCTCCGGATTTTTTTATGTTGTACGGATTTTATGTTATACAAACTGTTTGTTATACAAGGGTCCTGTGTGTGTGTGTGTGTGTGTGTGTGTGTGTGTGTGTGTGTGTGTGTGTGTAAAAGAAAGCTCTCATGTCCCCCACCCCCACTTAGAGAACTGTTACCGATGCCAGATGCATACACCGATGGTACTGCATTGTATGCATTGATGGCACGGTAGAAAACATAAGTAAAGGCACACCCTTTTCCGTTGGAAATGCTGAGATGCAGCACCAAGAAACTTCAAAACCAGAACCTGCCACTTGGTTTGAAACTAACTATAGAAGCTAAAACAGGGGAGAGGGAAAGTGGGAGGGAAAGAGCAAATGAACAAAATGCGAATCATAAGCTAAGTGACAACTGCCAAACAGGTGTATCTATAAAGCCTCTGGCCAGGTGTACAAAAAATATCCCCTGAGGAGCTATTTGGACCTCTCCACAAAAGCTCACATAAAAATATAGCAATTAGTATTCAAGGTGTTACATTATTTTTGCCTGATCCTTTAAAAAAATGTTTTGGCCTTATGTCCCCAAATTAATTTCTTGCAACTCCCACCAAAAGGTCAAACCAGGAGAATAATCATGTTCCAGCATCTGGCAAAATGCAGAGGATCTTCCATGCATCCTTAAGAAAATGATTTCATCCTCTTTCGCTTCTCCAACTCAACTCCAAGTCATTATCGCCAACATTTAAAAACAGAAAGAAGGAAAGCCTGGACGACATTTCATGTTTCTAGCAAATTGTTCCAAGTTTAAAGAAGCCTGGGAAGATGACATCAGCGAAACAGTGAACCTTCAGTTGCAAAAGGCCTCCGGCCAGAGTTGCAAGCATTTGAAGAGTTCCTGATCATGGCTTTTGCATGCAATTCAATCGTTGGGGCAGACTTTTGCAAACTCTGGCTTATCAGGGACCAAGACGGCCGCATGCTTCCAGATCAAGTCCTCTACAAACAACAGTGGCCAAACAAACCTCAGGCCTTGATTCAGTTATCATGACACCCAATAACTTGGCCTCTTCCCTGACCAAACAGGGAGACTAGAAATCAGTTGTAAACAATGGGCTCTTTCTCTTTAAATGTTGGGAGAAAGTCAAGCATTGTGCGAGTTTCTGATGTCACAATAAACAAAATCACAAAGAGAAGGTCCAGGGTTTGAATGACTCCTTCCCCTGGAGTCATATCCTAGAACTCTGCCGTATCTCCTGAATAAGTTATTGAGAATGTTGGATTATCCTGACATCTCAATGTGTTTAATGAAAGAAGCTGATGCGAATAAGTTGGTCATGTCTGGTGTTCATCTCCATGTCCAAGCCAAAGAGCCAGTGTTGTGCAAGTCCATGACCATGTGGCTGGCATGGCTGCAAGGAAACACTGTTTTACTTTCCTGCTTTTTACGGCGGTACCTATTTATCTACTTGCATTGACATGCTTTCGAACCGCTAGGTTGACAGGAGTTGGAGTTATCAGTGGAAGCTCACTCCACTGTGTGGCTCTTGGGATTTGAACCACCAAGCTGCCGACTTTGCAGCTGACAGTTTTCAGTGTTCTAGCCCACTGAGCTACCATGCCCCATACACCAACACAAAATATGTTAGCATTGGATAATAGGTGAGTGGGTGTGATAAAACTTCAAGAAGATATTTACCATCTATCTATCTATCTATCTATCTCACCAAAGATAGATAGATAGATAGTTTCAGGATTCAAAACTTTACATTCATTAGTGACTCTGCCCTTTTCAATTCCATGCATCCCTATCCAAGTATCTTAGGACACATAGAAAAGGCTAGGGAACACCTCTACAGTATTTGAAACTTTTGGGAGTGGATGTCCGGGTAAATGGTTCTTGCCTGTGCAATGCAAGGATCCAGTTCAGGACAGTATCAGTGCTTATTTATTTATTTGTTTGTTTGTTTATTTATTTATTGGATTTTTACCCCGCCCATCTTCCAAAGCGGAACTCTGGGCAGCTTCCAAATAGCTGAACGAGTCAGCGAACAATACAGTATAAAACAAACAATTTAAACAACAGTGCAATAAACAACAACAACAACAACAATAAAAACAGCATTTAAAACAACTGGGGCATCTTGGCATCTTGGCTTATAGTCGCAGCTCAGCAGCAATAATTGTTGACAAACGTGTGGATGGCGGGGAAAGAAAAAAAATTTAAGTTGCGCCGCCATAAGCCTCACTAAAGAGCAGGGTTTTTAATGCTCGGCGAAAGGCTAACAGGGACTCTGCAGAGCGCACATCAGGTGGTAAGCTATTCCAAAGGGAAGGGGCAGCCACCGAAAAGGCCCGATTACGAGTGATGGACTTTCGGGGTGGCAACCCAGAGTGAGTGCGCTCGCGACTGCCGGACTGGACAGGCCGAGGTTGATCATTGGACGATGCGCTCTGACAGGTAGTCCGGGCCCAGGCCATGGAGGGTTTTATAAACTAAAACCAGGACCTTGAATCTGATCCGGGATGCAACGGGTAACCAGTGCAGGCGAGCCAGAACCGGGGTGATATGGTCATAACGACGCACACCCGCCACCAGTCTGGCCACCGCATTCTGTACCCGCTGCAGTAGTCCAACCGCAAGATCACCAGCACTTGCACCACAGTTCTTAGGGAGTTGCCATCTAGATATGGGCAGATCTGGGCAATTTGACGGAGGTGGTAAAAGGCGGATCTGGACATGGCAGCCACCTGGGCGTCCAGAGTGAGTGCTGGGTCCAGAACCACCCCCAGGTTCCAAGCCCTATCCGCCAGCCAGAGGGAAACTCCATCCAAGCTTGGGAGAGGGCCTCCATATCCAGATGGAGAGCTCCCAAAGAACATCACCTCAATCTTCTCGGGGTTGAGCCTGAGCCTATTCGCCCTGGTCCATGTCAGGACCGTGTCCAGGCACTGATCGAGAGTCGGGACAGCTTCCACTGCAGAGGTGGAAAAGGAGAGATAGAGCTGCGTGTCATCAGCATTCTGGTAACAGCAGACTCCAAATCTCCTAATGACCACAGCCAGCGGCCTCACATAGATGTTGAACAGCATGGGGGAGAGAGACGAGCCCTGCGGTACCCCACAAGGGAGTATCCACGGGGGCTGACAGCTCTCCTCCATGCTGCACGTACTGGGGACGGCCCTCGAGGAAGGAAGGGAGCCAGCTGCGAGCAGTCCCTCCGATTCCCACCTCAGAGAGACGATCCAGCAGGATACCATGGTCGACGGTATCAAAGGCCGCTGACAAATCCAGGAGAACCAACAGGGTAGAGGAACCCCTGTCAGCCGCCCGGATTAGGTCATCTTGCAGCGCGACCAGAGCTGTCTCGGTCCCCCGGCCAGGCCTGAACCCGGACTGGCATGGGTCAAGGCGCTGGTGGCCCTCCAGAAAGGATTGAATCCGGACCGCGGCCACTCTCTCGATTACCTTGCCCATGAACGGGACATTGGCGATCGGACGGTAATTTGCCAATTGGTCCGATGCCAGGCCAGGTTTTTTGAGAATGGGCTTAACCACCGTCTCCTTCAAGCGGGAGGGAAATACCCCCTCGCTGAAGGAGGCGGTGGCAATGACAGATGCCCATTCTGGCATAGTCCCTCCGGCAGCTTTTATTAACCACGAGGGGCAAGGGTTGAAGGGAGTGGATGCGGGCCGGCAATGGGCAATTGCCCTGGAGGCCTCCAAAGGAGAAACAGGCCCAAGCTCATCCAGACGAGGAGAGTGAGGGGGTGCAGCGACTGGGGATGGCGGGGAAGGGCTAGTGCAGCCGGAGTCAAAGCTGGCACAGATGGCCTCTATTTTAGATCAAAAGAAGACTGCGAAGTTCTCACTACTGAACTCAGTAGAAGGAGGCCTAGCTAGACTAGGATTGGTGAGGTCCCGAACCACCCGGAAGAGCTCTGCCTGGCAGTTCGAGGCCTCACCAATTCTCAGGGAGTAGTAAGATGTTTTGGCCTCCCTGATCGCTCCTGAGTAGCGCCTAGTCTGGATGATAACTGCAGTCTTGTTGGATACCGTCCGGCTCTGTCTCCAGATGCTCTCCAGCCTTCTCCGTTCTCACTTCATCGCTCTCAACTCCGCCGTGAACCACGGCGAAGATCGAGCTCTGCAGTGGAGGAGGTGCCTAGGGGCGATCCGGTCGACCGCACGGGCAGCTGTTTCGAACCATAGGTCAGCCATGGCATTGACCGGAGCGTCAGCCAGGCCACCAGGAAGCTCCCCGAAGGCGTCACGGAACCGAACTGGGTCCAGAAGCCTCCGGGGGCAGGCCAGCATGGGAGGCCCAAGGTCCCCGTGGGGAGGGGCCACGAACAGCAGGGAAAAGGACAGCAGGTGATGGTCTGACCATGTCAGAGGTAGGGAGACAATGCCCCCTACCTCCAGAGAAGAATTCCCCGACATGGAGGAAAAGACCAAGTCAAGGGTATGCCCTGATCTGTGGGTGGGGCAAAAAACATGCTGGGATAGACTCATGGAGGTCATGGACTCCATGAATTCCAGAGCTGCACCACATAGTTCACCACCTGCGTGCACATTGAAGTTCCCAACCACCAAAAGGTGCGGGGACTTCAAAAGAGCCACCACGATGAACTCCGAGAGCTCTGGGAGGGATTGTGCTGGATTGCGGGGAGCACGGTAGCCCAGCACAATGCCAAATCTATCCCGCTGTCCACCAACAGGTGAAGGCATTCTAACCCCTGACTTACCAATGCCGAGGCCCTGCTGACATGAGAGTACTTAATAAAGTAGATCATGTCCACCGGGATGATAAATAGATACACTACCCATTTCACATGGTCTCTGCCACTTCCTAGTGTGAAAACACATTACTGTAGGAGAGCCCTATAAAAGTCACAAATGTGGGCAATAAAGTCGCCACTTTTTATGGGCAGAACGACTGCCCTTGGCTTTGGGGATTTTTAAACAAGATTTACAGCTTCCTCCTGAGCCATTTCCCTGAGAAGGGCTCCATTCTAAGGGAGACCACAGGAGAGCCCAGCCTAAATACAGAAGTAGAGCTGTTGCAAAAGACAAGGATGCTGTATTTCCCAGTCCACCTCTATTACCATCCCTGGACAAAGAGAGCTGACAAAGAGAGCCGATAAGAGTGCGTCTCACCAACCTTGTCGCTGTTTGTAAAAGGCCAGATAGTAGATGATAGATAATTCTACACTCCAGAGATGCCATCCATGTTCCATAGCAAAAATTACCTTTCTGCAAACATTCTACGTAGTGGGGTGGGGGTGGGTGGGGGGTGTTCCTTTGCTGTTGTTTTTAAACCCAGAGATGCAAACAAACTGGGGAAGTATAGGAAGAAACAGGGAAGAAGGGGAAGAAAGAGAAACAGACCCTCTCAATGTGAAAAGGGGAATTTTAGGAAGACTGAAAAAAAAATCTGTGACTCTTGCTTGGGACCTCCGACTTGACCAAAATCAATACATGAAAATAACTAGCTAGCTAGCTAGCTAGCAAATAAGTAAAGTCTACCTTCTATACTTACTGGGTTACGAAATGACAAGGAGAATGTAATTAAAGCAAAAATAAAATGGCAGAACTCCCCAGTAAACAAGGACCAATAAAAATTACAACACTGGAAGCAATAATAACAACAATGAAAAGATATTAGGTCAGCTTTGCATTAAACCAGGCATGTCCAAAGTCAGGCCTGGAGGCCAAATGCGGCCCATTTTCAAATTTCGAGTGGCCTGAGGCCTCTCTTCCCTACTACTAGCTCAGCCTGTCATGCATCCCTGCTAGCTGTCCTCTCCCCATACCAGATGGAGAAGAGTCAGATTGCAGTTTGATGGTTAGCCTCCACTCCCTGCCCAACCAACCTGCCCCAGCTCCATTGCTGCAGCTTCTTCCCCGACTCCTTGCATGTTATAGAGACTTGTCCAATGTCCGCCCCTGGGGCCAAATGTGGCTCAATGGTCGCCCCCCCCCCCACACACATTTTCACCTCAACAAATCTGGCCCTCCTTGCAAAAAGTTTGGACACCCCTGGATTAAACTAAAGATGTGAATCTTTAGAAGACCGTGCTCAGCAGAACGAGATGTCAAATGGATGGTAGACTGCAGGCGAGAGGGGGCATTTCTGATGCTGCAAACCGCAACCTACCTGGCTACTGTGAGAACTAATATACAAAGGAGATAAGGGTCATCCCTAGCACAGGATTCTCCCTCTTGTACCAACTGTGTCCTTGTAGGAAATGGAGCAGGCTTTGAATGAGTATAAAAGGGGCTGTGGAAAAGAATCTAAGATATGGAGATGAGTTCTGATGGAATAACTTACTGCATACACTCAGCAGAGGGTATCAGAATGGGAACATAGATGTGTTCCTTAAAACTTGGGTCTCCATTTATTCATCACTGCAATAATCATACTAACTCTCTTAGTATTCCCCCCACCGCCACGGCCCAAAATAACCCATGCCGATTTACGGAAATATGTTCTATGTTAAATACGGTTCCATTGTTCTGCACAGTGGTACCTTGTATAAAAGAATTAATTTGTTCCAAATGAAATTCTGTTAAGCAAAATTTCCTTTGTACAAATTTCCCTTAGGAATGCATTGAAAACAGATTAATCCCTAATCATGAACATTTTTCTGTTGTACGGATTCGCCCCATAGACTCTTCTGTTAAGCGATTTCTCCCTATCTCTGGAATTTTTTTTCCTTTAAGAGGATTTTCTGTTAAACAAACCACTTGTTATACAAGGGTGCACTGTATATTGTTTTGTATCTTGTTTTTTCATCTTTGCTAAAATTTTATTAACCAAAAAGAAAAAAAAGAAATTGATTTAATTTAGGCTAATTAAGACTTTGCAGTTCAGGCAACGTTCCAGTCCAAACGTATTCCTGTTGCAATTTTTGAACAATTTTGCTTGCTCGCCAACTAAAAAACCCAGAGCTCCCTAGTACTACACTGGCTGCGCCTGGTCGTTGCTCATTTTTTAGTTCCTTCAAAACCATTGGCTAAGCTGCTCTGATGTCCAGAATGGTTCTACCTATAGCAACTTTTCAGTTTAATTCTGTCGGCACTGCCCAGTTTCCGCAGATGAGTAACTACAGCCTCTCTATGCTCATGGGCATTCATATGTTTCTTCAGCTCTCCTGCCTGCTTCCCTCCAAATGCCTCTAAGTATTAGATACAAACCCTATGGCCCCTGCCCTGATTTTTATTTTTTATTTTATTAATAGATTTTGATACTACCCATCTTGCAGCCATGGCCATGCTGGGTGGTTTGCAACAAACTAACAAATACAAAAAATTACAAGGTAACAAAACCATAACAGTCAGTCAGTCAGACACCTTTATTGGCATAAAGCCATAACAAAATACAACACAAACTCCCAAAGATCTGGCTCTAATGCAATGAGATAAAAGCAGAAATTAAAATTCCTTCTTCACTTCCAAACTCTTCAGCCTCCTTCCCCCAACCGCCCCCCCCGAGAAGGGGGGCGGGGGAAAATAAGGGGAAACCGGTGTGGGGTCTGGCCTCCCCCCCCCATTTTCCAGTCCCCCCTCCCCAGGCCTTCACATCTCTACCCTACTCCAATAACGGCTTCAGAATGCCCATTTAGCACCATGGGCCGCTGGGAAGGGAACCTAGTTTCTCCCCAATCAAAGTCTGTCCTGCATATCACAATGCCTTTCAACAGTGCACACAACAGAGGGTGGACATACGTCTGTGAAGATTCTCAGTCATTCAGGTGAGTTTATCTGGAAGTTGAGTCATGGCTACTGGACTTCTTTTTCTTGTGAGACAGAGAGTGGGGGGGGGCAAGAAGTGAAGTAGAGTTAGACAGATTAAGAGGCAAAAATATGGAGGAAATGCAGCAAATGAAGGATACTGGTCATTGAAAGGAGTCACTACATCCTCTATGAGAATTAGAGGGCTGTTTGTTCTGTCGAATCCGAGCTGTGGATTTCAATTTTTTCCCCTGACTTGGAGAGACACCCTGATGCCTGTAATTCAAACTAGGTTCTCTGCCACTCTTCCTGTCTGCACATAAATGTTTAAAAATGGAAATGCATCTTCTAAAAGTGTTCTCAAAGCCAGCAAGAAACTCAATTCTGATAAGCTCTACAAAGAACAATTTAGAAAAAAGCCCTCCGTGCAGGAAATGACTTCACTTACAAAATTGGGGTTGGGGGAGGGAGGCAGGAGAGTTTGAGAGTGAGGAAGGAATAAATGCAAGCACATAAGACAGGCAATCCTTTGTGGTTTCAACATGAAAAGAAACCAAACACACAACAGAGGTTAAGATAAGACATAATAGCACCCAGGGCAGAGCTATCTGCATTCAGTGGTATCCGCTCTCACAATACCGGGTTTCGGTGGTGTGGTGTTGTTTTTGTCATCATGACAGGAAGTTTTAATCAGACACTGCCTCCCCCCCACACACACACACTCCCACGTCTGCACACAGAGGGAGAGTTCAGAGTTCTTATTCTCATACAAAAAGTGCCCAAACAGACAGCATTAGAAATAACCAGATACAACATTATATGCAAAATAACAATGGTAGTAACCGGTTCTATGACATTGGAAGCATGCATTTGATTCAACTGAAATGTGTCCCGTAATTTTCCTAACTATTTTGTTGGGAGTTTTAAGTGTAAAAGAGGAAAAGGAACTGCAACTCAAAGGAAACGCTAGCTCTCTTTTGCTGCTCTAAGGCTGCTATCCCATGACCACGAAAATCTGCTGCAAAGTGCTCGAAGATGCGGTACATGAAATCATTTCCCCATGGCCAGTGGAGTTTGTTTTAAGTGCAGTTATGCCCACTTTAGTGCCACCCAGCAGATTTTCCAAGTACCTGGTCACGAGGTGGTAAAAAGTTTGTCTCAGTCCCAATGAGGATTTTTCACCAGTACTTGAGTCCATGGGAACACAGAAAATCCGCACCAAAACCCTTTCATCCCCGTTACACTGTCTGCGGTGCGGTTTCTGGTCGTGGGGTCACAAAGGATGCAGATCTTCGAACTACGTCCGTGGGAACACAGCACCCACGACTTCCACGTGACCACTCTGGGGAGAAATCCACATTTTAGTTTGATACGGATTTTGTGGCTGTGGGATAGCAGCCTAAATTGCGCTTCTCAATCCAGGAAGTAGACCTGGCATTCAAAACCAACCTGAACGTGCAGCAATTAAGAAGCCTAGACATTAATGCAAAATATCTTGCGTTCAGCATTACTCGCGGGTGCCACTGTGTCAGCCATAAGACACAAAGGTCTGGGGTGGAATGGATCATTCCAGGATCAAATAATCCCACTGCCTCTCTTGTTGCTTTCAGAATGGTCCCTGGTTGGTCCCTCTGTGAACAGGATGTGGAACAGACGGGCATTTAGTTCCGTCTGGCAGAAGCAAGTTCTTTATATGATCATAGCTTTGGTGTGATGTGGTGGGATCCAAGTGTTGGGCTGTAGATTGTAGTTCTATGATTCTGTGATTCCCATCGGTCCTGACCACGTGCTACAGGGCTACTTGGGGTTGACCAAGCCTGGAAAACCAAAGTTTCTCCACACCTGAACCATGGCTTCTCAGCAATGCAACCGGGGACTCTGTTGCAAGCTGTTGCAATCCCAAAGCCTTATTACGCTTTGAACCCGGAGGTTCCAAAAGAGGGAAATGTAATGGCTTTCAACAGAGGGAAATGTAAGGTGCTGCATCTAGGTAAAAGGAATGAATTGCACAGATATAGGATGGGAGACACCTGGCTGGAAAATAGTACCTGTGAAAGAGATCTGGGAGTCTTGGTGGACCACAAATTGAACATGAGTCAGCAGTGTGATGCGGCGGCCAGGAAAGCCAATGTGATCCTTGACTGCATCAACAGAACTATAGTGTCTAGACCAAGGGAAGTGAAACTACCACTCTATTCTGCTCTGGTCAGACCCCACCTGGAGTGCTGTGTCCAGTTCTGTGCGCCTCAATTTAAAAAGGACGTTGACAACCTCGAGATCTGGAGGAAATGTCTTATGAGGAACGGCTTAGGGAACTGGGAATGTTTAGTCTTTCAAAAAGAAGGTTGAGAGGGAATATGATAGCTATGTTGAAATATTTGAAAGGATGTCATATTGAGGAGGGAACAGGTTTGTGTTCCATGGTTTCAGAGACTAGGACTCGGGGCAATGGTTTCAAACTACAGGAAAAGAGATTCCATTTGAACATTAGGAATAACTTCCTGATGGTTAGAGCTGTTCTGCAGTGGAATATGCTGCCGCGGAGGGTGGTGGAGTCTCCTTCCTTGGAGGTTTTTAAGCAGAGGCTGGATGGCCATCTGTCAGCAGTCCTTTGATGGGGGTTCCTGCATGGCAGGGGGTTGGACTGGATGGCCCTTGAGGTCTCTTCCAACTCTATGATTCTATGGTTGTGGGGTGAGCGAGAATTGGAAAGGTGGGTGCCAGAAGCAGCTCAGCTAGCTTTTCTTCTGTTTCTATCAAGCTAAAGGGAGTGGGGAAAATGTGGCCACTGATAGCCACAACCTCAGGGAATGTGCCAACCCCACCCAAGCTGGCACTGGCTCCCAAAGCAGTCAAGCACAAGCCTGTCGTCTTGCAACTGGGCGGGTATGTGCTCTGGTGCACATAGTCCCATGTCCTGTCCATTAAATCAAATCCATTCTGAAGACCGGCTTATTTGCAGGGAGAGGCAGGCTGCACAAGGACTAAGTACAGAACAAGGTTTGCAGAGCTGATAGGGCAAAGGATGCACAACCACCGCTCAGCCTCAGTAGGACTTCCATGGACTCCACAGTTAGCCCCTGGATGGGTTTTATTGGTGTTCTAGGGTGCCACTGGGCAAAATTTTGAAATGAGAGGTTTCAATCCATGCTGGCAGGGAGATTCTGGAAGCTGCTGCCCCACCCCCACCTCCCAAAACAACATTTCTAAGCTCTGGAATTCTTCTTTCAGGGTAATCTCATGCAAGACTATATGGGGGAGTCAGAGCATAGGAAAAAATCATACCAAGAATGTGAACTGCTAATGCCAATTCAAAGGCTATGATATTTTACTTTTCAACTGGACCTCCATATAAACAGCCTTCAGTTTATTTGCTCAGGCTTTCGGTTGCTGGCATTCCCTACAGAGAAAGTGCTTTACATTATTTGCTGGAATCCCTGAGCATCTTGGGGGTTCATGTTAAGGCTGGATCTTACCGTCATCATCCGCTTGAATGCAGCTGTCCCCTTGAAAAGCTACCAACCATTTTCTGAAGGCATCTATTGCAAGCAATGGTGGTCTAGATTTGAGATAGGGGTCATTCCCATCCCTGTTTGGAGATCCTGTCTCACATTAAAAACATGAGCTCAACCCCGAAGCCATAGACCACTGACGTCCAACGCTGCTTGCAAATGTAGACAGTTGAGTTGACTAGGCTGAGTTGAGTTGGCTCGATTAAGTTGAATGCTGAGCTTCAAAAAGCTATTTTTTTAAGTTCTCACAATCCTCCAGACAGTAAACATGCTGGCTGGAGGAGAGAATTACAGTCCAAAAATTTAATTTCTCCCAGCTCTAGTAAAATGAACAACATACAGACGGATGGGGATTGAAAGCAGTTCAGGCTTCCAGCTTTGAAATTTATAGAGCTGGGGGTTGGATTGGATCATGGAAAGAGGCCAGATCTAGCAAGCTAATTCTTGCACCATTTGCAACGAACGAGACTCGTACTTCCCGGACCGAACGGCAACATACCATGTCAAGGCAGGTTGAGGAATTCAGCAAGTTAAGTCCTTAATTACGCAGACCAATTCTGATCTTCCATTCACTGTTTTACAGCCCTGGCTCTTGAGCCTTTCCTACAAAATCCCAATATTCTTCAGTGCAAGAGGTTGTAAATTAAGAAAAATATCTTTAAATGTTAAATAGAAAATGATATGAGTGCCCCCACCTCACTTTGAATCAAGACAAGGCCCTCCCCAGGCGCATAGTTTCCTGAGGTGAAGGAAAGCAACCAAGGGCCTCCGCCAGCCAGAAGCTCACCTGGCTGACTCTTACTTAAATACCTTCTTTACTACACCCAGAAACAGAAAGACACACTGTAGGGGAAAACACAGCCCCGGTCCTCCACAGAGGGAGATGTTTCCTCCCACACTCGGCTGCTGAAGGCAGTTAGTTGACTCAGTCTGCCTAACGGCCGGGCCAGGCCTAAGCTTTCGAGTAAACCAAAACTGTCATCCATGCTGAATGCTTTTTTTATAAAATTAAAAAACAAACAAACCTCTAAATAGACTATGGAAGTAAACCAAGAGGCCCTTAATTATCAATCCTGTCACTGAAAAGTTAAATCTGTGACAGTTCTATTGCATTAATCAGACCAATTAAATCTCCCAGCCCTTGCCAATTTGTTTCTATCAATGGCTGAGGAAAATTAGGGTTGTCCCATAGTGATTGATTCCAAGAGGAGGAACAGCAAGGAGTCTGGGTTTGATTGTGTGTGTGTGTGTGTGTGTGTGTGTGTGTGTGTGTGTGTGTGTGT